>JANHGN010024826.1:0-35333 GCA_024605025.1 Megaceryle maxima
GCCTTTGACTACCTGGCCACTCCCGCCTCCAGCTTCCCAGCTCCCAAATCAGAATCTTTGTCCAATGCCCGGAGTCTTCTGCGTTTAGGCGGTTTCTTTTTTTTTTTTTTATTCTTGGGCAAGCCCATACCTTAAAGAAAGCACTGAAGTACTGGTATGACTTGATATTGTGACTCTGTAAAATAGAATCTGTAGAGTAGACATTTATTTCTCCCTTTCTCTCATCTTAGTCCTGTTGAGTACTCTGCCAGCAGTTGAGCAGCACATGTACCCAGTTCCTTCACTTTTCTATGAGACCAAGCCCTGGTGCTTGCCAGCAATGAGCCTTTTGTTTCCAGCAGCGTGGTCTGTCTTATCCAGGCAACTACCAAAAAGAAGCAGAAGTCCCGAATGCCAGACTAATGCATCAATCATAATTCCTGAGCTGCCAGCAGTCATGTAACTGCTTAAAGACCTCAACAGCCCTCTGGCACTTAAAGAAAAAAATCATCTAATTAATCACAGGTGAAACAGCTTGGACCTGCTCCAAAAGCCCCTGAATTTACTGCCAAGCTTTGATGCTAATTTTCCTTCTAAGTAACCCCCTAAAGAAATTTACGATTAGGTAATTAAAGTGATGAATAAAGAGATACTTAGAAGAAGGAGGGGGAAGAAAAGGGGAAAAAAAAATGAACCTTGAGTCAAAAGCCTTAAATCGCCTCCCCTCCTCAAAGAGAAATGTTAGTCATTTTTGCAGATGCATTGTCTCTGAAAATTGGGTTGGATTCCCACAGGAGGCTTGAGAAATATTCCTTAAATTAATGTTTGCATAACCAAATAAAACAGAAAAGAAGGAACTCCTAAAGAGATTGCAATGTTGAGATGGCTGAGGTGGGGGAAAGGACTTTTGGCTTCTCTCTGAGAATCACAGACTGTACAACTTTTGCCAGAAATGGCCTTGTGCCTTTTCCCCAGAGGTATCTAAGGTCCATTGTTTTTAGAGGTAGATAGATACCTAGGAATGCCATCTAATGAAAAACTCTGCTGATAGCTAATTAAGAACTTTGGAGCATCTGAACAACTTTTAAAAGTCTGACCATAAGTTCTTAATAGGTCACAAATGCTGTGTCATGCTTTTCAATGTCCTCTCACGTTCTGCTTTTTATTTATTTATTTCAGAGGAGAAGGAACTAGGTAGCCTTTGATTTTGTACCACATCAAACTCAGTGTGAGGAGCCAGAGTTTAAACGTGGGGACCCAAGCTGCCAAATTTTGAGGGTGCCTAGATTGTTTCACAGAAGATGCAGATGTGGCCCCAAAACAGGACAAAAAAGCTAGGATCTAGTTTTAAAACAAACAAACAAAAAAGATGATCAATCCACCTGCCCAGGGTGTCACTAGCCAGGGGTTTGCTGCTGGCTTTTTAGCACAGTCTTAGCTAATTCTTTCCTTTTGCCTAAAAGTGAGTCTTAGAGTAGAAGAAACTTCCTTACTGGCCCAGAAATGAAAACCAGTGGTGGTGGAGGGTTTTTGTAAGGTCCCTTTGTGGTGGTGGGAGTATTCTCCCTCCAGGACTACATCTCACTTTGCTTTCTACATTTTGGTCCCAGGCCCTGGAGCGGCAGAAAGCCACCACACACTCACCTTTGCTCTGCTCTGGGAGTGTGCCCAAGACTCTGCTTCACACTACATGGTACGCCTGACCTTTCTCTGTTAATAAATGCTTGCTGACCCCATCACATGGCCCCTTCTGCTCTGCCTGGCACTGAGGGAAGAGCTGCTGAATGATTTTTGAGGGGACCAGAGAGGATAAAAAATGAGAAAATGGCAGATTAGATCTGAGGTGACAGAGATGAGAAATAAAAGCCATTAGAGCCCATTTGCAATGTGCCCTCATTGAGTCAAGTTTCAAGGTGTTTTTCCAGATTATTAATAGCCTGACAGCAGTTTCTGTACAGGAATCTGATACAGGAAATAACACTCATGTATACACACTGCAGTGTAGAGGGGAAAGTAGAGTCCCCTCATTTATTTACTTGAAGAGATTTGAAATACAGCAAAGCAGCCAGCTGGGTTACAGACAGAATAAACATTCTCCATTATAATCGTGGCATCTTCAGACACACATCTCTATAATAACACAGTGGTATGAAAGTTGCTCTCGTAGAGCTCTGCTGCCAGCCTTTGCTGCCTGTATGCTCTGGGCCGCACTCAGGGCAGCTCTGCCGAAGCCATGGTGTGGAGAGCTTTGCTCTCAGTCATTAATGTCTCTGAACCCGGGGCCCTCTGGGCTGTTTTGGACACTTAAAATCTCCCAGGGATATTTTTACTCAGTGGCAGGCTTCTTTTAAAACTTGGTCAAGCACCAATCCTAAGGAGATATTTTCTGTCTCATCCCCCCCTTACCTGAATTTATCTTGTCTTCTCGGTATGATACCCAGTGAAATAAAAGCTGGAAAGAGAGTGAGGGAAGCATGAGAATTCTTGGGCGTGTGGGAAAGAAAGGTTAAAAAATTCCCAAAGTTATACTTTGTAGTTGCATGCTTGTAAAAGAGAAATACCAGGTGGGTAGTGCTTTGAACTTCACAGGGCTTTGTGAGACTGAGTTGTCAAATATGAGTAATTGTAGCTTTCTTCATAAACAAGGGGTGGCACAGAAAATGTGACTGATACAGTCCACAATGCCCACGGGCCAAACAGACATTCAGCTGAAAGAGAGAAGCTCTTCAAACATCATTAGATGTGATGTCTGCCTGTCTGGGTCTGTTGCTTTCTCTTAAACTTGAGTTTTTACTTCCTTATCTCATGTTGGAACCTAACTCTGCTTGTGAGTACTACTGGGCAGAAATAATCAAGTCTTGATCTATATTGCTTAACCCATTGTAGAGGGAGCCAAGCTAATTAGCAGTGAAACTGGACAATCAGCAGTAGAGACTAGTTTTACCCATCTTTTTTCTACTCCTTTCTGAACAGTCTCTAACAGGCAGCATGTCTGGGAGGATGTGCTGCCATGCAGACAAGCAACACTCCCTACAGATAAAGAGTTTTCCAGTGGTGATTGCATAGTCTGAGAAACTCTCTGAAAGAGAACAATGCCTTGACAGAAAGGCAAGGCTGAGGGCACCAGTCTCCCACCAGCTCTTGCTTTCATACCCTTACTAGTGCTGTATAACTGATAGGATGCGAAGAAGCATTTGTAATTCCTTGCTCAGCACTTCTTGTATTCTTGGACTTGACATGTATGCTGCAAGTTGCTTTGGGAGCCAGCAGGTGCTATAGCATCTTACCTTCTTGATCCAACTACTGGTGTGAAGAAATTCAGATTCCCTACAGTTGCACTTGAGCTTCCAGTAGCACTAACTCAGCACTTTATGTTTTGCAGCGAGGTGAGTTAGGGATCAAGCACTTTGTTCTGTAGGCTTCTATTTGAATAAGCAGCTAAAACCTGGGATTTTGTCTCTGCAGAGACTTGATGCCACAGTGAATCAGTCTGAGGAGTTTTCTATTGGAGGCTTAACCAACATTCTACTTGTCTTTGCATTTTGTACAGTGTCTTATGCCACTGGCCTTCCCCTTTTTATCCTTGATGCTGCTGCTTATAAATTCAACTTGTCTGAATTCTCCCAGGACAGCCACTGTTACTGCATCTGACCAGCTCATACTGCTGGCCATGAACTGCTACCTACAGTGTAAAGAATTTGTTTCTCAAGATTTAATTTAAAGATGTCCTTCATCTTTTAATAATAACTAGTTGCTTTTATTCTCAGATGACAATACACTTTACGTGAAAAAAAATGCTTTCCTTCTGAAAATGTATGAAGAGTGACTTTTTCAACTGTTAATTTTTCAGCAATGTTTTTCATTGATGGTGTTCTTCAAACTGTAGTTTCTTAATCAGCTTAAGCCTGAAATGGTAAATGATATTTCAGCCCTGCAAGACAAAACATAATACCAGCTCCGGTGTTGTGATCTCCAGCTTGTAAACCACTATCCCTCAGGATGAAAGGTGCCCATATAACAATAAGGCATTATTATGCTTCTTTTATTACTTTGTACACGCATAATTTACTGACTGCTAAAAAGCCCCTGGTGGAATGTCTCTTTGATGTCATCTGTCTTGCCTAAGTGGTGGTTACCGCTTGCTTCTTTCCTACCCAACTAGTTGCGATGCTGCCTATGGCAATTCCACCGGCTGAATTCCTTCCTCCAGTAAAATCTTAACTAGTTGAGCTGTATCTTCAAACAGGTCCACATCTCCCTCAATAAATATCAAAAGAGAAATCCAGCTTAATATAAACAGAGAATAGCAAAATGGTGCTATTTATATGGTTCAATTTCCCTTCAGTTAAACCACTAATGGCACAATATAACTCTCATAATTAAAAGCTACATCTGATAGAACAAAGTCATCTGTGGAAGTGAAGAAAGGGGAAGATGAAAGCGCCAGCAATACAAAGCAAGAGTCCAGCTATGGGTCTGTACATGTCTCTTTTCCCTGTCCTGGGAATCAGCCAGAGCCCTGAAACCTCTTTTGACAAGTAGCTCCTCTGATGACAGATGCTCCCCGCAGCCTCCACAGGCTGCAAACAGATGCATTGTTCTTGCTGTCAGCTCCCCATTGAAAGGTGATTCCAGTAAGCAGCAATTGGCCTGATTTGTTAGCGTTAGTCAGCAAGTGCATGGATCAGATTTGCTACCAAGGAAAAGAAAAAGCAGGTCTGAGACTGAAAAATCCATGCTTATAATCAAAGAGCTTGTCAGGGTGTAATTCTTGCTCTTTGGGATGTGAAGGACGTGTTTCAGTGTTGACTTCCAACTCCTTCACGCTTTAGAAGAGGACGCAGTTTTGTCAGAGTGATCTGGATAAAGTGATCACGTCCCTTTTCAGGGTTGTCACCCAGACACCCTACAGACTTCATTGCTGTGGCAAGACCTGGTGGCTCCAGAAAAACTCTGATCTGGAGAGGGAACAAATCACTGAAAAAAACCCTGACACTTGAGCCAGAGTAGGACTGCAGCTCAGGATAGGGTGAGGGGTGAGGCAGGGAGGCTCTGGCAGCAGGTATGCAGGAAGCCCACTGATACGGTGCTGGCTGTAGAGTCAAGCTGGTCTATACCTCGCTTTTTACAGAGCACTGGAATTGCTCATAGTGCAGAAGCATAGAGCAGGTACCAGCCAAAGAAATGGAGCAAATGATTAACACCAGGCATGCAGGTTGGAGCTGCAATTGCACCTGGTTTGGTTTTCTTGGAAGGGTTTTTTTTCAGTATTTCTCAGCACTTTTTCCCCAGCCCTTCCCGTTCTCTCTCCCCCAGCACAGCTAGAAGTGGTCCATTAGTGTGAATGATGCGTGTCACTGCATGCTGATCTAGGACAGAGCTCAGGCTGCTTTTCAGAGCAAGTGCCTAGAAGCATTATTATGCACCAGCCAAGATTCTCAGTGGTGATTTAAAATGGATTTTGATTTTAAAGGTGTATCTTAAAAGCACCTGGTTTTCTAAAAATGTAAAAGCTACTCAGTTCTCACTATCTGCAAATCAGAAGCTCTCATATTCTTTGTGTAAAAATAGAAGCATCCCAAGGTATTAGTCTCCTCTGGAAATACTGTTAACACAGCCTGATTTCCTTCTAGCCTGCAACTGGTGCTCCCTGCTCACTGTGTGAAGTGCCCAAGTGTAAATGACTGCTGGAGGGAGAAGCTGGCCCTTCAGATTCGAGCAGGTTGTTGGTCCCATTACTCTTTGTCTGCAAACTGCAGTCACAGCCTCTACTGTGTCACCATTTGGAGGTGGTGCTTCCCACATCACCACAGTGTTCATTAGAACTGCTCAGCTCTTGCAGTTCTCAGTCGGAAGGCCCAGGGCTGCTTTGCACGTTAATCTGAACTCTGTTCCTCTTGGCCAGTGACTGCATTCCCCACCATCATCCACGTGTATCTGCCCTTGGGCGGTCCTCTTGTAAATTCTCACGTGTCCCTCACCAATTCTGCATTGCCATGTCCCTGGTCTGGGTTCCTTAAACCAGCTCCACTCTGAAGCTTTTCGATGGCTCACCAAATGTCCATGATGTTAGATACTTGAGCTGCTTGAGTTGCTTCTCCTCTGAGCCTCGCGTCTCTCACCTCCCTTGTGGAGTTCTTTGCAGACAGGCTGTTATTGCTTCAGCTGGTCCATAATGCAACAAGACTGGAAATATTAAGCCTACTTTCTGCCTCAGAATTTAGTCATTGAAGTCATCTCTCTAAAGCTTGTAATGGCTACTGGTTGTTATGGGGGAAAGGATATTTATTTATCAGGGATAAAAGCCTTAGAAATTCTAACCTGAGCAAAGTTACAGCTGCTCAGGTTATTTCAGCATTTGCCCCTTCTCCTTTTTATTAATGCAATTCAACTAGTTAAGCCTGAGCAACTGTGTCTGACCCCATGGCTAGAGTAACATCTGTGACTGTACTCTGTCATTTGCAAAATGGAACGGCTCTAATCTCTTGAGCACACTGCTCTGCGGTGACATTTCCAGGACATCCGCACTCCAAAAGGCATGCAGTAGCCTTGGATTAGAGTTTAAAATAGAAATGTGTTTGCTTTTGTGTACAGCATGGGATTGCTAAGGAGAAATAGCAGTGGGAGCGTGCAGTTGATTGCGTGACCCGGGGTAGTTGTATGGTTCAGAGGCTTTCATGCGGTGGGACCTGGTCTGCTTCTCACATCGCAGCGATACACTGAGCAATTTATTCAGCTTAGTCAGGGAAAGCTGTTACCTGCTCCTCTTAAGAAACTGTTCACCTCAGTAGAGACAGTGCTAATTAAAACAGGTTTAAATTAGAGCAGAACTAAAGCTAACTCTTAAAAAAAACCTGGCTGAACTGAAGTACTTCCAGTGGAACATACAGTCAGGGGAACGCTGCATGGTGCTCACTGTGACGTGGTAGGAAAGGTGCTGCTATTTCCCTTGGTGCAGCCTCCGACCTGCTGAAGATGTCTGTACCCAGCAGTGGGGGGCAGCTGAGGGGGGCCAATCTGTCTGGGAAGCCGTGGCTGTGCTGTGTCGTGTCCTAGCTACAGAGCCTTGCCCTTAAGCTGATGTGACAATGCACCTCCTGGCTGGTTTGCAGGCTCAGCTGGTACCAGCTCAGGTCCCCTCTACCCTTCTCTGTAATACAAAGTAAAAATCGTTGAACTTGTGTTTCTAAAAGTGTTTTTCATAACCGTAAGCCTCTTAACTCTGGTTTTCTAACAAACAACAGCTGAAATACTTTTGTTTGTTTGTTTTAGGTAGGATATTTTTTAAACACTCACAGCAAGCTGTTGTTGTTCATCTGTATGTTGGTAAATAGTTCACCTTGGGAGAGGCAGTATTTGAGCAAACAGGGAAGTGCCTGGGGACCAGGCACACAGCTCCAGAGTGCGGGAGAGCAGACACAGGGCATCTGTCCAAAAGGCAGCTTGTTTCCAAAAGCCCGCTGGTTTTCACCCTGAGCTGCTTGCATAAGCATCAGTCTGTGCCTCTGGGAACCTGCTTTGGAGCCCTTGCTCCTGGAACTTTGATTTTGAGGCTGGAACCCTGGAGGTCTCTGCCTGACACAGGGAAGCAGACATTCTCCTCTGCCCTTCCTCCTTCCCTTCTCCCTCATCCCAACACCCAAGTGCAACTCATTGGAGCCTGGTGCTGCCCAGCACGGCCTTGTGTCCCCTCATTCTGTTCTGCAGTGGCACTTTTCTGCTGGTTGGTAGAGAGCATCCAACTGATTTATTGCTCCCAGTGTCTTTTAGTTTGTAATAAAGTTTTCAGCAGCTCTGTCGAGCCCGCTCCCCGCCCCCACGCACGCACACATCCCCGCGCTTGCTTTGTTCTTCTCACACATAATGTCAACTCATAAACCTTTCATCAAGTCAACCAGGTGGAAAAAACCCATTACTGAAAGAAGTGTTCATTCAGGTTCAGGGGGGGAAGGGAGGGAAAGGCGGAGGAGAAAGTTCCCCAATGGAAAAAAAAAAAAAGAAGGAAAAAAAAAAAAAAAAAAGCTGTGTGTGCTCTTAGCTGCAAAGCCGGCTTTGCTGCGCGCCCCAGGTGCCAGGCCCTGGAGGAGCCTGGCAGATCTGTCATCCCGGTGACAGGAGATGGAAAGGGCCGTGTACATATTCAAAGAGGCAGCGATTTGGGCCTAATACCCACTGATGAAAGGGAGCTTCAACACAGCCGGCCTCTGCCAGCTTGAACAAAACCACTTGTGCTTTTGTGTGGCAGAAAGGGCCCCCCCCGCAAACACACACACACGGGTGGCGGAGGCTTCCCTCCTGCTTCCCCCCCGCCCCGAATCGATGTGTTTAAGCCATATTGGCTGAGGCCCATGTGCTGAAAGATGCTGCTGGCCACACAATGGAGGAGCTGACAGGGGTGTGTCAGCAGGAGACATGCTGTGTGGAGAAGGCGCTGAAAAATGGAAGTGAGGAGGCATGTGTGAAGTGCAGAGATCAGGGAGCAGCCCGGGATCTCATTACGGCGGCGTACGAGCGAGGCGGCCCTGGGCATGGCGCGCTCCAGGCCGGGGCGGCTGCGCCAGCAGTGCCCTGGCAGAAAGTCCCTGCTCTGGGATGACCCTGGCACCCTTCTGGATGGGCACCCATGCGAGGGCATCCCGGAGTGGGAGCAAGGGATGGCTCCCGGGCAGAGGCACAGCAGCAGGACTTGGGGAACCCAGGCAGAGTAACCCTGGGCAAAGCGCCTTTGCCTCTGTGCCTCGGCCCCTGCGCTGGGCAGGTGATAATATCCCTGTCTCCTGCTGGGGCTCAGCTACTCCAGATGCAAGCTCTTTGTGGAGGGCACTGCTGCTTGCATAGCTCATTGAGCCCCGTGGCCAGTAAAGCTTAATGAATTTTGGATGGAATTTCAAAAAGGGCTGTAGATGGAGTTCACTGAGAAAGGAAATCTCCTTTACCCCAGCATCTTTATGTTACAGGTTCATGCTCTGGGGTTCGATGGATTTCTCTTTACGCCACAGGCTCTGAGAAAGTTCTGAACAAAATTTCATATAAGTCAAGTTTTTAAGCAACGTAGTCCAAAGTTACTGCTCTGGAGAAGGGCACTAGGGGATGGAGCAAGAATGGGAAGCAGCAAAGGAGTACAGGCAGTGACATCTGTCACTAGTATTTTATAAGTTAAAAATTCAGCATAATCTACTGCCACCCTGTCCGCTGTACTGAGTTCCAACAGTAACAGAATTGTCATGATTTCTACATGAATTAATTCAAATCTCTTTTTGCATGATATGGCGTAAGAAAGGGGCCATCTGGTTTATGTTCTAGGTGTCAGAACCACTCATACCAGCACACTTTCGTAGTGCAAGATGTAAGTTGACTGCACATATTAATGTCTCCTTACCCTCTGCCTCCCTGAGACCTGATGCTGTTGTCCCATTATGGTGCTGCCATTTATACTGTCAATAGCAATAACGACACTAATGCAATGTTTGGCACGCACATAGTACCTCCAGTTACAACCGTGGCTGAGTGTTGCTTACTACTGCAAACATTTCTACTGGTTTCTTCAACTGTACGAGGCCTAGGGACGTGAAGCGGGACTGTGCTGTGACTGAGCGAGGAGTGGCCGAGTGCACAGTAAAACATTGACCAGTTTCTACAAACTCAGCATCTGCCTCGTGAACTGGTTCATATGCAGAGGTTATTGGCTTCCCCCAGACTACAGAAATAATCAATAGCAGTGGAGCTGGGAAAAAGCAGCAAGGTATGTGGAGACCTGCCCATTCCATTGGAGAACGACCACTGGCAGTCTCCTCCTTAGGGTGAATACTGAACTACGCTAAACCAGTGCAGTACTTGCACTTCCTGAGTAACTGCAAGGGAAAAAAAGGGATCAGGAAAATGGGTCTGACTTTCTGGGCTGTAAACAAATGCACCAGATTTCAATTAAACATTATAGCAATATATTTTTCTGTTTGTTTGTATTACAGCTTGGTGACAAACTGTTTCACTGTGATTTTTCCAGCAGTTTAGTTGAATATGCAGAATCTAGGGGGAATTGGTTTGCTAAGACTAGTCACCAAAGCCACAATTTCAGTTCCCTTTCATAGATGAAAGAGGCTCAGAAGAGCGGGAAGAAAGTCCCGAAGCAGAAAAGCCTCATCTACTACAGATTAGCTCTGTTTATATTGCAAAGGCTTTGGCTCAAGTGAGGGTTTTTTTTGCTTAGAAATATTGTTTTAGCATGAATTTATCTTGAAATGAACTTTGTGGTAAATAGAATTTAAGCATGAGCTTAAATTTAAGGTCTTATTTAAGTGCTTTTCTACTTCACTTGCCAGCTAAGGATCAGGCCTGGGCTTTGAACATCTTTAGGGAGAAGAAACAGATTAATGAGATTGGAACATTTTAAATCACTTCTGTACTTCCCTGGGCTGCGTGATCTTTATAATACCTTCTCTCTACAGACTTTATGAGGTGTATTGGCTGGGTGCTAATAGACAGGGAGGAGGAAAATTAAGGCTTGCTTGTGGATCCTTTCAGATTTGGGGAACATACTCAATGGCCTGTGGGTATGTTCAGTTTCATGTGTCAATGTGCATTTAATCTCCTCGCTGTATGAAATCCAGCATTTGAGATCTTAACTCTCAACCTTATGGGCCTAATTTTCTTGCTGAGGTTTGCATCAGATATTTTACAATTAGGCCAGGAGAATGAAAAATGTAGTCATAGAAGATGGTAAGAGGTGGCCTGGGAACAGACAGGCCTTCATCCAGAACATTAAAATGACAGCAGGGTCTGGACTGGTACCTTTCGGCAATCCCTACCAGTGTATCCACCCTCACCCCTACAGCTTCAGGGGCAAAAGGCAAATCTGTGGTTTTAAGCTTTGCGATTTTTTTCTTCCTAATTCAGAAATAAGCGGTTCCTACCGGAGTGCAGTCAGGGAATGAGTGGCCTGGTGAGCTCATATTCCACCCTGTGACACAGGGTGGTTTCCATTTACACCATGACGCAATGTAAAGTGACCCTTCTGAGAGCAGGAGAGCCTGATGGGGATTGTCGGCCTTAAGGGGTGAAGAGGCTTGTCAAAGGGAAGTGGAGCAATTGTAACAGACTGGAGTTTCCTGCAGCTGAAGTTCTCTAGTGGACAAAGTTAATCTGTTCCTCAAAGGCTTCATTTGGTGGAAAGTAGCAAGGAGCCCAAATCCCACAAAATATCAAAAGCCCTGGGATTTTTCTGTCCAGGGATTTTCATCAAGGCAGGTTCCCCTGATTGTTTAACTGCACGTTTGTCTCTTGCAGCCCCTGGCAGTTCAGGCTCTGAAAAGCCACATGGAAAGAAGTAGGAGAAAAGTTTGGAATGTTCTAAATACTCCTGCCACTCCTCGTAACCACTCCTCATCGGTGTCCACTGGTCCCCTGGTGGGTCACCACTCAGTCCGGAGCAGAGAGGCAACAGGATGGAGAGCAGAGAGCACGTGTATGTAGGTGAGATGCCAGGAGGGGAGGGCAAAAGCACCAGCACAAAGCAAGTCTGGTTTATAACAATCATATGCATAGAGGGGAGTGTATGTTTAATGCAAGACTGTCCAAAAGCACAGCCAGAGCAAAGCCAGACTATGGCAGAGCTCACACCTTGAAGCAGGTTTTGCACGGGGCTGGGACACACAGGAAATGCAACCCCTTCTTACAGCTCAGTTTCCTGCATTGAAATAATGATTATAATTAAAAATAAATCACCATTGCTTTTACTTGATGAAATTACCACTTAAATTAAGAGCAGTTTGAGCTGACCCTAAATCTTTTTCTGTAGAATGTTGCTTTGGGATTTAAAATATTTGATCAGGTAAAGATTCTCCTAACTACTCAATTCATCTGCTTTAATCAGATGTGGGAGTCAGTTTTGGCTTACTGGCCAAAAGGATGATAAGAAAAAGTGCATGGTGCAAAAAACAAGTTGGGATTGCTTACTAGAAAGCAGTTTGATTCCCTGTTTGTTGTTGATGAAGACATTTAAATACTCATTCGAGAGGTGACCGCTAAACAGAGACTTCAGATGTGTGTATCAAGTAGGGGAAAACAAGAAGCAGCACAACTCCACAAGTAAGCCACTAAGCTGAAGCACCTCAGTGACAGAAGCAAAGCAGCCGGTGTGAGAGGCAAGAGCTGAAAGACACAGTCTGTGCCTCCACCCAAAACACAGCTCAGCTCAAGTTGCACCTAGAGCCCGAGCCTGCTACCGACATCTCAACCTTCTCAAACGTGGAAAACAATCTTCTTACTTTAGGGATTTTATTGCAAGTTTTACACTGTTGAGAATCTCATCTCCTAGAGACATGAACTTAGATGACAGTCATCATTTTCCTTCTTTATGTCTCTTTTCATTTGGCAAAGCTAGGCTCCTATCCAGAGTTACTAGAATTAGAAGTTCAAAACTAAGACTTTTTTTTTTTAAGAAAGCATATTCTGAATTTGCATTCTGCTTTGCAGTTAGGGTAGCATAGGGGAAACGAGAGCTTGAACTCATGAATTTTGAAAGCTTGGGGTTTACGATGCTGCAGAAAGACTATTTGTTGAGTACGAGGCCTGATCTGGAAATGCATTTAAGACATGCATGACTTAGAGCATATAAATAGTTGCACAGAAGTCAATGGGACATAAATTTATGAATTTGCCTAAGTGCTTTGCTGGATCTTTGCCTAAGGAACCACTTACCATGAGTTTCAATAACAGAATCATAGCCTTGTTAATGAGCAAACCTCTGGACCAAGAGCGTCAGTGAAATGTGAAATCCAGCTCCATGCCCTATCTATGCTACTCAGCTTGATTTCGTCTCTACTAAACTCTGCTGTGCTGACATTTATGTCCATTGCCTTTTCCAATAAGGAATTTACAAGTTCCATTTTATATTTGTGAGTGCAACAGGACAGTGCAAGATGGAGAGCAGCACCCGCAGCGACCTGGAGGCGGGCTGCAAATCAGAACTCAGTTCTAGAGGGCAGGCACTGGAGCAGCTTTTTTCTAGAAAAAGGCAGATCCAGAACTTCATCAGCAAATTGAGACTTTTACCTTCCACTTTTCTTTTTTTGAAGTATTTTGGCAGCAGAGGAGGCTGACCAGGAAAGAGAAACAGGAATGACTAAGACCAGTTGATATTGTCAGGTCTCTGCATGCTTCATTAGTGCTGTCAGGCAAGAGAAATGCAGACTGCACTGCACAGAAGATGATAAATCACTTCAGGAAATGGAAACTGGGGTGGGGATACTGGGGAAGGAAAAGACGGATGGTTCATACACTGCAGTACCAGGTTGGTGAAGATAGAGCCGTTCGGCTGGACCAGCGTAAGGCCCGTGCCACCACAGGGGCTGCCTCACAGCTTCATGTAGCCTGTTCATTTCCTGCTGTCTCAGGTAAGACCACCTATCCCACTTTGGAACACAGGCCTCATGATGGCTGCCTGCACAAGACACGTGTCTGCTAGGGCACCGAATTACTGCACCCTCTACTTAGTAATTTCATCTTCTGCATCCACAAGGTGTTCCCTGGATTTCAGCTTGTAAAAAGCATTAAAAGGGAAGAAGTGCTGCCTTTCTGCTGCATGTGGCAGTGCTGCATTCCCCGAGCCCCTGGGTGCGTGCTCAGCTACTGACCCCCGAGGAGTGGGAGCTGAGGGCTTGACCCCACTGCTCAGAGCATCTCCAGCTGCAGCAGGAGCAGAAGAGCTGAGGAGATGTTGTAGGGAGACGTGGCATGTACTGAATCAATAAGTTAACCTAAGAATGTCAAGAAAGCAGACTCTTGGAAGGTTTAATTTGTGGAGATTAGCATGTCAGATATATTTGGAGAAAATTTGGGGATTGTTTTCCAGAAGTAAACCCCCAAACTTTTCCAGGATTCCCAGATACTTTGTAAGTTAAAGGACCTTCAGTCCTTCCTATTCTCACAGCATTCTCTGCTGTGGTTCACACACAACTGTGTTAACATGAGTCTGGAATATCTCAGCACATAATTATTTATCCTTCAATAAAACAAAGAAAACCATGTCTAAATCTGACTAATATCCCCTCCTCAGCCTGCCAAGTGGGGCCTTGTGTTTTCAGTATTGAAAACCAAGCCTGACTTGCTACATATTTTGTGTTGCCATGGTTTATGTCCAAATGCAAGGATTTAATTTTGTCCGTCATCAAACCGTGGTTTCCATATGACACCAATACATTCCTTCCCTCTGCCTGCTGTTCTGACAGACGACAGAATAGAATTAAACATTCCAACTACCACACTTAAAACACAAGAGCTTATGTTCCTTTGGCTTTGGAGATCAAGGGGCAGATCTTCAGCAGGTATAAATTGTCTTTGCTGTAGCTATGAAAACTTACACCATCTACCCCAGCTGAGGTACAGTCTCGGATGTCTTTATTTCAGTGTACAATTCCAAGAAGATAGACACGGTAGGACTGACAAATAAGACAGAGTCTCCTTTTCTGTGTGCCTGGCTATTATGAGTGATTATTACTGTGTTTCCTTCTGGGGCAGTTACTGATCAGCCCGACATGCCTCTAAAAGCCAGTGAAGAGAAACCCCTTTGCATATTTCCCTACTAACTGCAGCCTGCCCTGCATCCCAGCCAACTTCAGTTTAATAGATCAGCAAGCCAATCCCCAAGCTCTACCATACCGAGACTGGAAGTAGAAAAATGACCAGTTCCTTCTCAAAACACCATCTGGGGTTTCAAAGGAGCTTGAGGGAATTAGACACACATCTTACTTTGAAATTTAAGCTCTAGATCTTAAAAGAACAGGTTTATTCCACAACTTCACACCCTGAAGGGACAGCTCATTGCCTGGGGTTGCTCTGACGTCATCCCATTAGGAAGCTTTTCCAGATTAAGTCAGTGCACAGTCCTAGGCCTTCTTGTGACCTCCATCTCTCTCGGAACACCAGTGCTGGTGGGTTTTCAAATGCTCACGAGTAACAGCAGTTCCCTGTCTGTCCATCAGTAGTGCTCAGTCAATATGTTGGAAACACTTTGTTACCTCTAAGTGTTGTAATGAGGTCGAGCTGAAATATCCCTGTGGATCAGAAGAGGAGATACACTATCCTCAGGAAGGAAAAAAGAGTCCAAGAAGATGATAGTAACAGTCCAGCTGGGCCTGCAAGTCAGCACCATTGCTGGGTTTAGCCAAGAACTCTGGCAGTTTTTGAAGTGTTTGGGATTTTGCCCTGGATTTGTAGTCTCAAGTGTGGTTATTGTCAAGATTTGCTAGGTGTGGTAGGGTGACTGCTGCTGATGCCAGTTGTCTAGGAGAGGGGAAGTGAAACCTGCTGACTCTTGGGAATGAAACAAATTTGTATTAATTAGAAGCAAATGCTGCATGTTGGCTGGTGCTTTCCAAAGCAGATGTTTGTCAAAATAGCCAAGAGATAGGTCATCTGCCAGAAAGAGTTATAAATAATAGGAACTATGTTTCTTGTTATTTTGTGTATCCTCAGGTCAAAACCATGTGTTGTTCAGTGTTGGATCTATCATGGAGTGAGACATCTTGTGTTGTGCTGTAGGGAACTATGTGCCATCACCTCCGAGTGTCTGACCCATAAACCCAAAGCACTGTGTGGTTAGAAACCTGTGCATGGCATTACACAGGCAGCCACAGCCTGCTGAACACGCACAGGAAGGGAACGTTGCTGCAGGCAGAGGCTGGTAGCCTTGCTCCACCTGTGACTAAATCGCTGTCTTCGATTCTCTACCCGCACAGATGCACGTGTGTGAATGGCGCTGGACTCTGCGGATCTCCATCCTTCCCCGGAGCCAGCGCAGCCGAGTACAGGCAGCTCCCTCCGCTCGGTCCCGGCGCATCTCAGGACGGGATGAAGAAAGAGATGTGCAGCCATCTGTGATCCGGACTTTCTGAGTAAATCCAGTGTTTCCAGGTAAGGTTCCTGCTTTTAATTTACACTGACACATTTGGGTTGTCTTAGTCATAGAATTTAATATAATTAATGTTTCTTATATATTTATTACATATACATGTAATAATATATGCATATAATTAATAATTTGATTACGGTCTTCAGACCAGGTAAGTCTTCACTGTTTGCTCTGATAAAGCAACTGCAGGTTCTGAGAGGCTCTTCCTGTCATCAGGGCTGCAGAACCATAAATATGTGTAGAGCCAAATTCACACAATCAGTAATTTTCAGAAAGTTGTACCTGTTTTCCCTTGAAGGGAATGTGGCCGGCTTATTTCTTCTGGTATTACTATGTACAACATCCCCACACAAACACGCTTTGACCATCTTCTGGTATTTATATACACTGTGGTATATGCTGTATAAATACCTAGGGGTTCAGTCACCAGCACATAAATCAGCACAGTTAAACAAAGACACAGATTCCTACTCCTTGTGCAACTCCGCCTTTATAAACAGAGCAGGACGAGACAGCTCCCCAGCCTGGCACCTCACGTGCACCTCCCACTCTGTTCTACTGGCAGGAGATGGTACAAATGGAAGTGTGGGCACCTAAATCTTCCTCCCAAGGGTTCTGCATTCAACAGTCCACTAGCCTGTGTGTGGATAAATAGCAAGAAAAAGATGTAAAACTAGACTAAGAGTCAAACTACACTTTCCAGACTAAGTGAGATGCAATTTTTTTCCCAAAACTCTAGACAAGTAAAGATGCTTTAGATTTAAAGAATATCATCCTTTTTTTTGTACTTGCATTTGGTTACAAATAGTGTAGTAAGTAAACATTTTTTGAAAGCAATCAGTCAAAAATATGGATGTATTGTTCCTCTTGGGATGCATCCACGTGACTGTCTTCGTGTGTGTGTAGATATTTAGATGTGTGTTTTGTATCTTAAAGATGTGTATGCCAGAACAAAAAGCCTATATTTAAAAATAATTTATGTAAATACACATGTGCATGTAAAGACACCCTGTTATATACACACATTTAGTCACATATATATGTGCATATATAATAATGTTTGTATACACAAACACACACAAATTACGTACGGAAAATGAGGCATATGCCTGTCTCACCGTAAAATGATGCGTTCCTCCAAGCAAGGCCAAACCTATTGGTGTCAGCAAACAGACCTCTCCAGCCCAGGAAGATACTAATACAGATACACAGTCACAAAGAGAGCTCTCTGTACCTGTAAGGCAAATTACTTATATATGCATCATTTCTACACCTCTTCCAGTAACTCCCTCCCACTGTAATCTCTGTCCCGCTCAGGCAGCACTCCATAGCCAGAATCCTATGATCTTTGCCCTCTTTTCCTTCAAATTAAATTTCAACTTTTTTTCAGATCTCTGGTGAGTGACAAGCCAGTGCCTGAACTGTCTTTTAATACACAAAAGCATAAATAATGCCATCCATCAGAGCTGTCACTCAGAAAGATAGATTGCTACTTGTCCAGACACTGGAATGACACAAAAGTGAAAGTTAGAAACTGTCTCTTTTCTTTGCTTGCTTTCTTTTTCTTCTTCTCTCTCCTTTTTTTTTTTTTTATTTGCCGGACTGCTTGATTCTGATTAATGGTGCTGTCAGGGAGGGATTCCACTTGCCCGGATAATGAGTCAGGAATGTATTCCCTGTCACAAACACAGCAGATGTCAGGGGCAGAAGGGCCCGGGAATGCCAGAAACAATATACAGTTTCTTCCTAGTCCCCTGACAGGCCAATATGCTACACAAGGTCTAATTTATGTAGACAAAATGCAGGCAAGGGGCTGTAGCAGCAGAGAAACTGTGCTGGGAAGTCTGAACTACAATGCAGCAGGGGAGAGAGCTGAAGGGAGGTAATGAACGCTAGCAGTGGGACTCAATAGCACTGCATCAAATGGCCTTAACAAGAATGGCCCAGGACCACTTTGACTCCATTAAAGTGCACTTTACATCATTATAGAGAGAAATCAAACAGGGCAGAGGGCTTCTGTTTCTTTTAATGGCTCGATTAGGTTATTCACTCATCGGGGTTTGCAGCTGTCATAGTAATGCAGCAACTGCCAGGAGAGGTACAATAGCACTCGTGGCAGTGTGGGGCCCACAACCCTCTCCAAGTGGAGTGCATTGCCTGGTTCTGCAAATTCCCCACGTGTACACAAGGACTAACGCAAAGGCAGATTTAGAGGGGATTTGCCAGTCCTAGTGAAAGAATTTCAAAGTGATTTGTCTCGAGATGCCTTCACTTTTGGGGTTGGCCACCTGGAAGCACTGGAAAGCAGCCAGGTCTTTGCTGAAAGCTGAGCACCTGCCTTTGGCTATCTGGGGCCCAGACTTGGCATGCCAACAAGAGGAACCCACATTCCCTTCAGAGAATGCTGACCTTCCCTATACTGGAAAGAAACCCATAGCTTTTCAGCTACAGAATGCTGATTTCATAAAACTAACTCACATACTGGGAAAATAAATTAGCATTTTGAAGTGCATGCAACTGCACTGCTCTGTTGCACTTTCTGTTCAGCACTCTGGGGCAATTTGGTTTGCCAGCGCTTGTTCAGCACTTGGAGTAATGAGGTTCTGGTCCAGGAGGACTAGCTCTCAGGGCTGTGTGATGGTGTGTTTCAGTCCCACAGCGCTTCCCTGAAGGTGTTGCTGGGCCTCCCGTACCTATCACAGTGAAAATACTCATTACAACAGAAACATGGCTTAGGGAAGGAAAAGGGTTTGCCTGAAGTCCTCTGATGTCTACCAAAGTTTTTGTATTGACATCAGAGTCACGCAGCAAACTCTTCAGCAGTTGCGAAACACCCCTTTCCTGAAGACGGTTGTGTTATCTGTCCAGCATCTCCTTAATGAAATCATGTTAGATTGCAGGTTTTTGAGTGAGAAAAAGTCTTTGAAGTTGGCTGTGCCAGAGGCAGTTTTTTAAGGCCATGGCTAGCAGCAAGTTTCAGAACCCTGTGTGGATTGCCAGCCCTTTGGGATGACAGCCTTTTCTTCTTCCTTGTTGAGCTGTTAGCACAGTGCAGCCCTGGTCTGTGGAAGCACCTCTTCCCATTCTAATAGTAATATCATACTAGCTATCACCAGAACAGAGCTAGTCACTTAAAAGGGATCAATTGCTCTACTGGGCTAAGTGTAACCATCGCCCTAAATTTGGTTCTAGAACTTGTTAATGTGATCGGACTTTTCAACCTCAAAAAGCACACCTTAGGGTTATATACAGAGCCTCATCACTGAGCATTTAGGCATGGCCCTAATAGAGCCATTTATCTCTGATTTTAACCAGGGTAAAAATAATGAATAAAAATAAACCCACATAAGGCATTTTGGTTCATTCTAAACACTTTCTGATGGTTTCAGCTCACTTTAAGTCAAGGCACTTGTATTGTGGTACAGCAGCTGTCTGTGAAATCTTCCACCAGAGCCTGCTCCAGCTTTTATCTCCCTGCCCTCTTTCACTTAATCGGAACCCTGACCCGGGAGAGGTCCCAGTAACTCCTTCCTGAGGAGTAGAAGCTCAGCTCTGATGTGATTTTGGCCCTGAATGGTGAAGGACATTGAGGTCATAGGATCTGCCAGGGTAGGAGGAGAGCACACATATCCAAAGAGGTAAAAATCAAGAATGACAGACAGATGAAAATAAAGATAAGGTTCTGCTATCCAGAGTCAGCAGGAGCTGCTTTGAAGAGGAGAGTGCAGTCAGGATGCTGGGGTTGGCAGATTTCATGCTCAAACTGGAACAGGATTAAATGGTTGGTCCTGAGTTTTCCCCTGACCCTACCATAAAATCCTGTGCGGTATCACAAAGCCGTGCGTATGCAGCACATATTTCCTATGTATTACACCCAGGCAGCTTGTTCGGAAGGGACACTGCTCTGGAGAAGTCTATTTGCACTGGTCAGGGAGCTGTGCTAAAAGGATCAGGTTTGCCAGACTCATGCTCTGAAGGCATGATGACATTTTTAGTCACATCGGTGTAAATCCAACCACTGGGCCATATTTGATTTCATTTACAGCAGCAGCAGTCCAAAGGAACTCTACTTCAAACAGCAGCCTGTTTGTTCAGCACAGCTTAGCGTAACTGTATCAGCCTCTGTGAATTAGGTGACTCCAGAGCTGTCCCAGTGCAGCAACTGCAGCTTCACCAGGGTACGAAGCACAGACTCAGTTGCATTCTATTGAATAGTGACTTCAAAATTACTCGAGTGGAGTCTAAGTGAATTCTCGGTTGGTTTTGTGAGGCTCAGGAGTAGGTGCAAAGTTATCTCTGACTCTGCTCCTGCAGCTACATTTCCTGAAAATGCTCGGAGCCCTTGTCCTCTTGAATCCCACAGCAGAGTCCATTTGCTCTGCCCACAAACATCTCAGCTCTGAACCATAAAAGCAATGCGCCTAACAAGGAAGGTCGCTTCCCAGGTCTCCTGGCTTAACACAGCCTTGTCCACAACACTGCTTGAAAAGACATTTCTTCTGAGCTGATAAGGTTGTGCTTTTTTCCCCGCTAAAGCCCAGCATGTTTTTTATTTAAGATAGCTTTATTCCTGCTCAGAATGTCCCTAATGAGAACCAGCACCTAACAGCCTGCAAATAAAGGAAATAAAATTAAAGACTGCAATTGCTTTGGTTTTACAAGCCCAAGGCATGGTGAGGCCTGCTTCAGGAGAGGGGAGGGGAGGTAAAGGGCTCGGGTTTGTTAGTTTTGCTTGCATTACACTGATCAAAGCAGCATATTGTTAAGTAAGCACGAGTGTGGATTTAGAAAGTTAGCACGTTAAAATAGCCATGATTGACATCAGATTGCAAGAGTCAGTGCTTGAAGGGAGTGCAGAGCAGAGATGGGACAAGGCAGGTCCTCGGAGGCTGCCAGGAGGAGCTGAGCAGGACAGGGTGCAGAGACTGAATGAAGGGGCTTCTTTGGTGCTGCAGGTTAGACACGGAGGGCTCGGCAATGCAGGGGACACTGAGCAGCAAAGCAACTTGAAAGGCACCTCCTGTGCCTGCTGCACAAGTGTATTCCCAGCAATAGGAACGACCCCTTCGCTTTCATTTCTCTTCTGTACCCTTTGGTGATCCAGCCCTTAACTGAAATGATGTGAAACTCCACTCTGTCTCCTTTCTGCCCGTTTTGTAATTGAAAGGGAGAGCTGGGTTTACATCCTGCTGGGGGGAAACAAGCTGGGCCGAGCTCCTGGCACCTCCTGCACACCGTGATGCGGGGTGTAATGGAAATCCTGTGGAAGCAGTTATGACATGGACATTAATAACAATACCAGAAGCACTCCTCAGGCCGAGCTGTGTTACATATTACCAGTGGTGGGGAGAAGAATGAGCACTGTTTAACAGCACAGCCTTGGCTGTGTATTGTTGCATATCCTGTGCTGTGGGGAAAGGGAGCGTGCACGTGGTGGAAGAGGTAGAGATAAGGCTGGTAACAGCATTTATCTTTTTGTGCCTTCCTTTGTAATGAATCTGCTCTCACGTGGACCAGAGTCTGCAGTGATGTCTGTGAAAGGGCATCCATGACACAGGCAAAGCTAAACCTGTTTGCATCAGCATCAGGGCAAAGTATCTCCATTAGGTTGAGGCCAATGAAAGGCGAGTCATAACTCATCTGAGGCTGGAGCCAGAAGAGGCTGCAAGGCTTCAGGAAGTCATTGTTGTACCACCTGGAATCAGCTGATGTCTCGCTGTCCACAAAAAGCTGCCATTCCAAACCTAGGCTACCTGCTGTACCTGGACAGAGAGCCAGAGCGTGCTGCTGGGGACCAATGACTGCCAGAGCACGGGAGGGGAGTGGGGAAGGTGGACTTCCCAGGCCACCCTCCAGCCTGCCTTGCCCCCTCGGCATTAGCAGGCAGCAGCTGAGCAATAAGTCATTTAAGCTGTCACCTGCTGAACTCTGTAAAAGTTGCAGCCTGAAAGATTTATACTTCTCAGAGCCAGCGCAGCCTTTTGTGTAACCTGAGTCCTTTTAGGACCAGGTCAAAACCTGGTCAGCGTTCAGGCATCTCCCTGATTTCCCATCCCCACAGTCCCACGAGAGGGGATTGGATTTCAAACGCGCTCTGTGTGTCGTCCTTGAAAGACATAATACAAATAAGTGACACCCCAGGACCAGGCGTCTGTATCAGGGGGCAAAGGGAAGGGAGAAAAGCACATCTGATCAAAGATGCCCCCAGCCGCTTTGCTGAGGCGTGTCCCTCAGGAGGGAGGCTGAAAAGACCAATTTTCACAGATCTCAGCACCAGGAAATAGGCATTTCATCACGAGTTGAGTCATGGAAAGGAGGATTCGGCCAGGCTGCTGCTGCTAAGGCAGAGACAAATGTAATTTATTACTCTGAGGCCTGCTGAGGCTTGGGGAACTCAGGAGGAACATGCAGCATTAAGGAGTCCTGGCCCCCTAGGAGGCTTTTTGGAGAGTGACTAATTGAGATGGGATATTCTCATCTGCCTGAGCACATTTGGTCCTTTCACACGTTTGTACCATAAAATAAACAGCATGTAGGTGTGGGAGAAAGGGCAGCCGTGCAGTTAAAGTGCTGACCTGAAATGCAGGACACCTGGGTTCACTCACAGCTCTTGTAGGTGGCTTATACAATTCAGCAAGTCATTTAATCTTTTCCTCTATCGATTCCCCATCTGCAAGAGCTGATGATAGTAGCACCGTACAGCCAGGTGCTAGGAAAGACACGTGTTCCTGTGTGCATCGTCCCAGTGAGTACAAGGGAGGTGGCTGTGACTCTCCTCTGCAGGTGGGGAGCTGCAGGTTATGCCTACTGATGTCAGCTGGGGATACAAGTGGAGAACCATCAGCTCCCCACTATCGGTGGTGGGACAGCTTGGAGCCCACTGCATCAACAGCACTTGTAGTATGGGCACAGATGATCAAGAGGTGACACTGCGGGTATCCCATGGCACTAAATCCCTCACGGGGATTTTTCACTGCGGGGTTCTGCTGCTTGTTGAGGTGAGGGCACGGCCCTCCCTGCCCCAGCCTTCCCCTGGGGAGGTGGCTCGGCTGAGCTCAATCCTGGGTGTGCTTGGCTGAGTGCCTCAGGTAACGGATAAATAGCCAGGGTTGGTGAGAGCAGCTGCTCTGGCCCAAGGGTGTGATGAAGTGGTGTCATCTGCTCTACCTCAGCTTCTGGATCTGCCTTGCTCTCCTGGGGACTCTCCACCTCCGTGTGTTCTTGTCATTGTTCAGCCTGGTACGTGTTTGGGAAGAGCAGGGCAAGGAGGTGATGCTAAGGGAGGGCTCTGTGACCTTGCAGAGTGATTTCACATCTGTGTGCTGTAGTTAAGCCAGCTCTGTAGTGGATCCTCCTGTGCTTGTAGTGCCGGGCAGGGGGGCTGGGGAGTCAGTAGTTCTGAAATGTATCAAGAATGTTCAGGTGAAGGGGAGCCTTTTATAGCTGGGCAAGGTACTGGGTGATTTTCATGTGTGTGGTGATTAACTGATAGTATTAAATGCTGAAGCCCACCCCTTCCCATATGTGTGAGCGTGTATGTGTGTAGCAAGGCCAGGCAAATGACTAATGCAAACCTGAAGAGAGACAGCAGAGCATATTGTAAAGATCAACCCTATTTCAGCTTATGTTCAAATCGGAAATGCCAGAGATTGTTTCATAGTCTTCTGCAATGTTCATTATAAAAGTCCCCAGATGGCAGATGGCTATTAGCTCACTGTGACCTATATAAATGTCAAACGTAAAGCTATTGCCCCAGTGAAAATCTCAAAATAAATAACAACAGGAGGGATGCTGTTCTGCTGCCACCAGGATTTATGGATTATGAATTCATGCTAATTCATCCCAAAGCTGGCAAAAGAATGAATCTTGTCCTTTTGGAGGAATTCACTTAACACCTGCTTGCAGATGAATTCGAGTCCCCCATGTCTGACTCTTCCCTGATCTCTTCTCTGCTGCGTCTCCCTCCAGACCCAGGCAGCTCTCTGGAGGGACAGCCGGTTCCTGGGAAGAGCAAGGGATGTGCAGGGTGGTATTGATTAATGTGAGACAATGCCAGTGTCACTCCCTGCTGATGGCAGAGACTTGCTTTTGTTTGCCAAAATGGTCTAACGGCAGCTTGAATGATGATTTCAGATTGTTTTCTTTGCCCTTATTGATCACTGTGGCACCTGTCAGTCAGAAAAGGTGTGATTTTTCTCCCTAGGCTTTTAGGTACCTGTTGTATGCTTGTAAAGCCAGCTTGTGCTCGTAAGGGCAGTCTGCTTGCTTACGTTGGTGTGCTTGGAGGAGAGGGGTAGAGGAAGAGGGGCTTTGTTTGCCTAGTTGTTTGGTTATTATGGTCTCATGAAAAATCAGAAGATGAATAATGCACATCGAGTAGCTGCAGTTACTGCAGCAAAGCCTTCCCTGTCCTACTTACTACTATCAGCAAAGAGCACGATGGAACAGATGCACTTTGTAGAAAGCTCAGAAAATTAGCTGTTAGACCTCACCCTGGCCTCCCTTGCAGCACCAGCCATCTGTGGTAGCTGTGTCACTGGAGCTGCCCTGAGAGTGAGAGGAATGGACCCAGGTCCTGCCACAGCAGCAGAAATGGGTCAGTTGGGTCCCTCGTGCCTGTCTTGAGGCCTGAGACCAGTGAATCCAGGGCGCTATCCTGGGCATCTCAGGTGCCTTGAGCAGTGATATGTAAACAACTCAGCTGGAGAGCAACAACTTAAGCAATCCATAAGCTCCTGAGTATGCTCAGGGCCCGTCTGTACGGAGAGCCATGAGGAGTAGCTAATTGTGTGAGATTATAAACAGAAGTTCAAGGTTATTAAACCCCCATGTGGTTGCTCTGCTTCAGAAGAACATGTCTGTAGTTTGCTGCAGTTTGATCTAACCACAGAGCTTTGATGTATGTACATTAACTTCCTACGTCGGCTTCATTTATCTCAACTTTCCTCAACGTACCCAGTAGACAGGACCTTTGAAAGGAAACGAATTGCATTCATGAGTTTCAAGGAATTTGTCCTAAATGGCCATTTTAAGATGATGGGCTAGACAATTTGGCAATCACCATTTAGGATGTTCATTTATATTTATGTTTCTACAGTGTTCAGATGCCGCAGATGGCACCAAGGACACATAGTGCTCAGCAAGGAGCAAACACAGGAGCAGTTTGTTTGTTTTTATTAATAATAATAAAAAAAATAAATTGTAGACTTTGAAAAAGTTGCTTTTTTCTTCCTCAAAAACAGTTTTCACAAAATGAGTTGTTGCTGCTGTCAAAATTCTTTAAGATTCACCAGCACAAATTATGTTTTGTGTTTTCAATATATTGCTCGGTGAAAAACTTAAATGAGCAGGTTTTAGAAATATTTCATCTTCATAAAAGGCACTTTAGTAAACAAACACAAGTGAATATTTTATTAATGTTTCTGATAAAGATATGAGCATGTAGTGATATTGTGCAGTGAATGAATCAGCTTATTAAAAAATTAAGAGGAAAGTAGGAATGTGGGTCATTTTCATCCATGCAGGAACAACTTCAGCTGTAGTTTTCTCACAAATACGAGATTTCATTTTTGAACTGTCACAATAATAAATGTTCCCAAGAAGCATAAACTTTCTTTTATTTCTTAGCACGCTGATTTATATTGGCTGAAAGCTTGCAGGCCTCTGAATCTGAGACTCTCTCTTCAAAAATAAACCCTGTGTCACAGCGAGAGGTGCGCTGCCGTTCCCTGGTGATAGCAAAGCTGAGAAATGGGGGATATGTCACAGATACAGAGTGTGTTGTGTGTGAGGCAACCCTGATTAGGCTGCTGCAACACCCTCCGAAAGCCAAGTGAGGCCTTGGAGCACTGTATAGTAAATCCAGGGCTCAAATCTATCGTGTACTTAATGACCAGAGCTCTAAAAATGTGTATTAAGCATGACATTAAAGTGACAGCGCTAAGTACTTCATTCTAAGTGCAGCTCTGCCTGATATAAATTAGGAGTAATTAAATCTATCAAAAAAAAAAAAAAAAAAAAAAAAGGCACTGTGGTTGTGACTAAACTGCAGTGTAGTTAACATATGTGTGGCCAAAAGGGACAGTCTAATTTATGATGTGGGTTAGTCAGGACTGGAAGTAGCTGTATTTACTGTGCTTATTCCGTGGTACAGCAAGGAGCTCAGCCACGCTCAGGGCTTCCTTGCCACCCTCAGCAGTGGATGGGTTTGCTCAGCTCACAAGGAAAAATCCTCTCTGGAGATGGCTGTCGGTGACAAATGTTAGTGTTTTAATGGTAATCCTAGTAACTAACCCCTGGTGACTCTCGGCTGCTTTAACCCTCCTGTTCCGAGTGGCCACTCTGCAGAACGAAGGGTCGTGTTACCTTTGGGTAGAAAGTGAGATTCCTCCTCCTGAGTCTGTGGAACCGTCTTCATTTACATGAAGTGACAATTCAGCCCAGCACAGGGAAAAGTTCCAAAGCAGGTAAGATTTCTTGGATAGATTCTTATTTTGTACTGGGGTAGAAACATGCAGTAAAGAAACGAGCAGGTCCCCTTCCCATGTGAGCCATTCCCACTGTTCCACAGCATTAGATCAACAGGCTACTGAAATTGGACTTGAAAATTAATTTCCCACAAAGCTGTTGCCGACAGCTGACAGGTGAGAGATTGCTGCATTGCCTGCATATATATTGTTTGTGCTCCAACACGAAATGGAGGTCCTTGAACAACGTCTTCTTGTTTCTCTTTTCTTTCATTAAGCCTGTAATTTCACCATGAGAAAAATTACAACCAGTGGCTAGCGCCGTGCGGAGACGGCGAGGTCGTGGGAGGGCCACGACTTGAGAATCAGCGATAACTGTGCCCAGGCTGATCAGCCGGGCACGAAGGGCTAATAAGCTCGGGGTCCTCACCATGTGGCTGTAGTGATCCTGGGACGGAGGCTACAGTCTCTGACTGGCATTGCAGTGTAGCAGAGCAGCTTACTGGATTGTTGCTGGGGAGTGATGTTAGTTACGCTGAAAGGACAGGCAGAGAGATTCTGTTCCATCCTCTTAGGTCACACTGAACTTCTATGTCCGGAGAAACAACAGCAGAAAGGATAACAACGACAAGGAACAAACTCCTGATTTTGTGCTTGTGGAGTTTTGTCCATGGTGGTTCATTTGCTGCCCTGAGGGTCTGTGCTGACACTGCTGGGACTCAGGAGACTCCCCCAGGGATGCAGAGCTGGGAGGCGTAATGGCAGAATGAGGCCTGTGGTTATGCCAGGCCTGTGGAGAAAGACAGACAGCTTGGCTGAGAGCAGATCTTTTCTCAGAGGCCCAGCTCCAGCTGCCTATGGAAGCCAAGTGAGTCTGTGCAAGACGATGGTATTTGAGGAATTGCCGTGGCAAAAGATGAGGGTGTGCGGCTGAAACACCAGCATCCCTTGTTGTCTTGCAGCACGGCAGGGTTAGAGTTAACGTGACCTAGAAGCAGGAACAAAGAAGTCTTTCCTTTTTCATTCTTTGGCATGCCTGTTTCTTGCCTCCCCGAGTATTTGCATGGCCATAAATTCAGAGCTCTGGAGGATATTTTCAGCCAAAGACTACATGTGCAGGATACCATAATGTAAACTGCATATGTTGTGAGAAGTTGTTAAATGGAACCAGCAGATGATAATGTGCCCAGCGTTGCTGCTAACATCACTTGATTTCCTCCCACCATAGGTAAAACAAGACCTCTTCCCAATCAATTCTAACTTTCTGACAGGCCTATAAATTAAAATAAAGAGGAGAATGTTTTTTGGCTACCAGACCTCCACTAGAGGCCCAGGAGCTGGCCCCCATTTCTGCGAGCGGCCCTGGTTCTGAGAGCTTAGGTGTGTTTAAGCACAAATAGGTTTCACTTGCTGTTTCCCATTGCTGTCTTGCAGACAATGAGACGTGGAAAAAGTCTGGCACAGCCCAGTACATCTGCCACCTTTCCCAGTCTCTTTCCCACTGCTTTTCCATTGCAAATAGCTGTTCCCCTTTTCTGTGTGAATTTGGGGATAATGGGAGCTGCAGTGTTTCCTCCTTGCTTGAGGACGTGCAGCTGTTAAAGCCACGTGGTGAATGCAGCAGAGCCATTTTGAGGAGCTCTCTTAATCAGCTTCAACAAGAATCAGGACTGAAGTGGACAGAAATCTGGCACCTCTTCCTGTCAAAATATTTGGAGGTGCCTATATATCAGGAAAATAATCTGGGTGCTTCTCACGCAGTGAAATCCTGGTGGAGACTGGCACGCTGAGGTAGAAGCTGAAGTTGAAAGGAAAGAAAGGGGTTAATTTTTACCATATTGATGATTTTGAGCGTCCCGTGCTGTTAGTGTTACCAGCTTCCTTTGAAAGTCTAATATTGTACAGCAAGTAGGCAAAGATTACTAGGAGATTTTTCTTAGGAAGCAACCATGCAATATCATAACACTCCCGGCAAATACATTTTGTTATAGAGGGGGGAAAAATAGGCTCCTGCACAGAGGAAAAGCCACCATCAGTATTTCTTCCTGCTAGCAGCTCCAACAGAGTCTCAAACCTGAAAAAAATCAGACTCTTTCTGATAGCCCTTAGCCCAAATACTGGGGTTGGCATCAGTGTCGGTGAAACTCGCCTCTGGACAATAGTTTCCAAGGCAGCCAGTGCTTTCCTTCCCCAGGCCTTAGCCAGGAAGTTTGTTTGTTTATTTTTCAGCACAGGAATCAAAGGGAGACTGTAGATTTATCTAAAATAATGTTAACATGTAGAGGTATAACACTAAGCAGTAATCAGATGTGTACCGAAGGAATGCTACACCATATGTTTCAGAGTTTGCGTTTGTTTATAAGTTGAAGTGGTCAGGAAGATTGAGCCATGTGTGGGCTGTGTGATTCTCGTGTTTGTGGAGTTCCTTTTGTTTCTGGAACATCCTGCTATGAAGCTTCTCGAATTCCTTTGCCGAGGCATTTGATGCAGGTCACTGTCAAAGGCAGGATATGAGGCCAGATGGTCTACCCTGGAAATTGCCTCCTTTCTGCAATTTAGAAAAGAGCTAATTTTTTGTTTATAAGTGCATTTTTTTGTTTTGAAGCTCAGCTGCTGGGAATCTATTTACCCGTTATCTACTTGCCAAGTCTCCTGTCAAATTGAGAATTTTTCCTTGTGAGATTCCAGGGTATTACAGGCACCTCAAGCAGCACAAGTTGAAGGAAAGAGCTCTGCCTGAGGTGTCTGAGATGTCACTAACTGTTGCTGAGAAAAGACAGAACCCTGAACTCAAGAGCAGCAAAGTAAAGCAGACACAGTATTTGACTTTCCATGTGGTTACAGCGTGCATCCAGTTTGCCTTCATGTTAATTTTGTTTCATTTCCATTTCTGGCTTTAAAAGTTAATCTGTATACCTATTATTTTGTTATCATTTGTCACAAAAGCTTCTGAATTAATCTTTAATTGGGTCAGATGTTGTCTGGGGAGCTGAAAGACAATTGCATCAAATCCCTGGTGTGAGGAATGTTCTTGCTGCGATTTGTATCTGTGTAAGATTGCCAAAGTGATAAATCAGCGATGCGTTTTACGCTGGGGGCATAAATGTAGCTTTTGCAATACTTCAGCAGGGTGCTGGTGCACGGGACGCGCCGGCCCCTCCTGCAAACCCTTCAGGAGGATTATCTGGCATTTTCCCACGATGGGTCAGGAAGATCTACAGTGGGTTAGTCCCAGGCTTGTCCTTATGCACCTGGGCTGGGTGATGCTGAGATAAGAGTTTGCCCAGAGGTGCGAGGTCTTATCTGGGGGCTGCCATTTGAGATTGGGTAGTACTAGTGCTGGCATCCACTGGGTAGCTGCAGGGCTATCTCAGGGAGTCTGCTTTGTGCTGGTTTGGGGGTTAATGCACCCCAGAAGGAGAGCAGAAAGCTTTGTGCTCTGGGTTAGGGAAAAATGGAACTGTGGCCTTGGAGGACTGGAAAAGATAAATCCTCAGGTTACTGCTCTGCAGAGTAAAAGGGTCCTCGGTGTTACCAGAGATGACATCATCTGTGCTGAATGGAGTGTCCTTAGTGCTTTGTCAGCTCAGAACCTGAGGCCTCCAGTAAAGAGATGCGACAGATCCTTAGCTGGGATCGTGAGGAAAGGTGAGGAGAGAATGACGGATCTGCTTGTGGCCCCACTGCCTGCAGGGTTTGGATGCTCTTGGCTGCAGGACAGGGGGCATAAAGAACCCAGTTCTGGAGTTGTGGGTAGGGGGGAAGCCTTGTAATTCACAGAAATGTCCTTATAAGCCCATCGAGCTGACCAAAAAAAAATACCAAATAACTCCAGACCAACACCTTTAGTACCCACGGCACGCAGTGTAGCAGCACCTTTTGCAGAAAGGTGCAGAAACTTTAGAGAACAGTTGTAATGAGGAGAGGATTAGTTAAGAGGCATTTTCTATTAAGTCTTCATGATTTGTCCTCAAGGGCAGGTGTTAAACAGCCTGACGTGTTGCGAGCATGCTCTGTCCTCCTGAAACCAAATTATTTGGCTGATAAAGACTGGGAGGAAGAACTGGAAGTGCTGCACAATTTAGGTCCCGTCCTTTCCCAAGGGGAGTTGGGTGCCTGTTCCTGAGACGGCCAGCACTGGAACTCTCATGGGATAAGAAATCCTTCTCTTTCTTCCTTCTTGCTGGAGTGGGCCCTTTTCATTCCATACTGCCAGTTCCCTGTGATTGAAATTTGAAAGCATGTAGCTGTTAATCTGGGAGTGATTAAAGAGCCTCATTTCTTGGAAGAGTCAGTACTCATCATCTGCCGTGCTGAATGAGCCTCTAACATCCCCTGATCCCATTATATTGTGATTAATTGTGCCAGTTTAAGTCAATAATTCATTTGTTAAAAATAGGCCTGCAAAGTATCATTTGTCTCAGGGGAGATATCAGAATAAAAAAAAAAAATCATTTGATACTTCTCATTAAATTAGTGTTGGGAGTTCTATTGAAGGGTTCTGTTCATGAAACATTTATTGCAGGCTTATTTGATAAGAAGTTGTATTTGTCTAAAATTATGTCTGCTAACAGATGTAACGGCCTGCATTTTCCATTGGTAATGAAAGTATAAAGAGTCTAAATAAGTGTGTGACTGGGGAGAGAAGTCTGTGATGACAATAAGGGGGATTTTTGAACATGTGTTTTACAAAACAGGCAGAAAGAATGTCCTCCTCGTTCACTACGAAGTGGGGTCCTCTTCTCCCCACTCACACTCTTCAGTGTGACAGTGCAGTAATGGGAGGTTTTGTGCCTGTGATGAGAGATGGATGTGCCCCAAAGTCTCATATGTGTAAATGGTTATAAATGTTGCATTCATATTCATTGAGCCATTAAAAATGTTTCAGCTGTAAACGGTTCTAAAAGGAATATATAGGGAATAGCAGCTAGTGTGCTAATGATAATGGCCATAACTGACAAAGACACATGCTTAATATCTTCATCTCTCTAGTCAGTCATACTTTGTATCGCGGTAATATTCCTGGAGATGTGTGGAAGGATGTACAGATTATGAGAGCTCACCAAAGCTGCACAAAACATCCCTTCTGGAGGCAGTCTAGGTGGCTAATGGGGTGTGCAGTCTTTGATTGCTAGGTCACTGATTTAAATCCAGGCCAGGTCACTGAGGGGCAGAAACCCTCCCTAGCTAATGGATGTTCAGTGGCCTGCACCACCAAAGGCAAAGGTGGTTTTAATTGCTCTGACCTCTCCCTGTCATCTTTACCAGAGCACAAACTGAGCGGTGCAGGGCTCTCCCTTGCTCCCCGGGTGCCGGAGGAGGAGAAGTGGGTTAAGCTTTGTCCTTTAGAGGTGTGTGGCAAATCCCAGCCTGATGTGAGCGCTGAGAGCCAGCACTGTGGCTCACCAGGGCTCTCCCTGGCACAGGCAGCGCGGTGCTTGTTGCCGGCACTTCTGTGCCTCAAAGCGAGATCCAACCCCCACAACAGTAGGATAATTTTCCTCCAATCTTGACATCCCTGTAGGAATTTCTTGCAGTGCCCTGAGTGCCACTGGCCTGGCCGTGGCCACGTGTGCTGCCTGGACTCTCCCCACCACAGCTGCAAGAGCTGCTGGGTCTGGAGAAATAAATCCCTTTTGGGGTCTCTTACCCAGCTGGTTGCTGGATTGAGGTGTGGTTACAGTCACGCGCAGGTTTCTTTCTCTTTCTCTCCTTTCTCCATATACTCCTATTTCTTGATATTTGTTAGCTTACTAGTGATTTACAGAAAGGACTCGTCACAATTACTAAGCTCCAGGCCCAAGTTCTCATTAATCATCACCCAGGGCACTGAAGGCCTCTATGGGGAAAGGTCTCAGGACACGTCCCCATGACGGCTGGTTCAGGTGCGTGCCCTGCGCTCGCCCTGCCTCTGGTACAAGAGGCTTGTTCTCACCAAAGCTGTCCCTGTTAGTCCTTCTGGGGCTCAACCGCAATGCGAGTAGTGCCAGGCAAAGCAGAGCATTTTTTGTTTTATGGTAAAAAGTGCTAGGGAGCAGCAGACTGTTTCTGTGCAGGTTACAGTGCAACATGGTGTGTGTTAAATACTTTCACTCAGTCTATGAGGCCAGCTGAACTTGGCCCATAATTTGTTTCGAGTAATGAAATGAAAGATGAGGTACATGTGCTAGGGAAGGAGGCACTGGAGAAGACAAGGAATCACTGCACCACTTAAGGGAATGTGCACACTAAACTAAGGCGCTAGATTTGGAAACCCAATCAAGTCCGATGCCAGGGGCTGTTCCAAAATGTATAGCCCCAAAAAAACCCCGAAATTCTACAGACCACAAGTCTCCCTTCAAAACTAGGCTCTGTGTTTTTTGGTTGTGTCTTTGAGATATTTTATAGCTCTTGCATCACATTACCTGGTGATCTGCCCATCAGCCATGCCGCACAGCATACAATCCTTCCATTGTTTGAAAGCCTTCGTGTTTGACAGCAAGTTCTATTAATGTGATGTGCTTGGCCAAAAATGTGTCACCACCGAGAAAGGGAGAGCGAAAAGCGCCTTTGATGTCTGAGTGACAAGTTTCATATGTCTGCGTGGGGTAGAGAGAACATGAGCTGGAGCAGCAGTCAGCAGGGAGGGGGAGGCAGGGATGCTGATGGTCCAACCGCTGTAGGCGCGGGCTCTGCTGGGGTGTCTGTCTGGGGACACTATGTAGGGCTCTTGGGCAGAAGGGTGTCTATATTGCCCTAGTTCTGACATAAATGTGGGCTTAAAACCTTGGCCTTTTACTGTACTCATGCTACTTCTGATGGTGTCTGTAGAGAAGCAGGATGGATCTTGTTTATGCTCAGCATGGCTCAGCTCAGTTAAGTCAATGAAGATAAATCAAGGACAATTTCTATTTGATGAAGCTGTGAGTAAGTCTCTGTAAAAACAGCATGGTTGTATCTATCTCTGATAGATGGCTCAAGGAAGGTTGGGGTGTGCTGTCATTTTCCCACACTTTGGCAATGTCTTGTGTAGCTTCTCTTGTCAATAAAATCTCATTTGAATTGACCTGAATTGACAGATATCTATTGACTTGAACAAGAGATGAATCCAATCAATAAGCTCTCATGCCTCAGGGCAGAATCCAGTCACTAACTCAGGGAAGGTTAGAAGGAAATATCCCTGATGTGTTGATTATTCCATAAAATTGTCCACTAGGAGGATTTATGGACATTTGGTTGCTCACAAATACAACACACAGGACTGTAGGGACCATTAACCTGTTCTAGTCCAACAGTTCTGTGGTTCTGCAGCTCCAAGTCTCTTTGAAGAAGTGTAGTAGAAAGATTGAGTATTGGTGGTGTTTAAATGAATGGAAAGAAGAACTTCATGATTGAATATTAATTTGGACACCAGAAACTGAGACGTGCTTGCCCTGTTTCCCCTGTCTTGCTTATACCTAATGGTAAAATGCCACTTTGTGGGTTAACTCTTCATGTTAACACAGCCACAAACCAGATGGTATTAAAAATCCAAAGAACCTGTAGCCCCATGCTTGAAGAGAAGTTCTACTTCACAGAGAATTGAGGGCACTGTCTCTAGTCACAGTAAGCACAAAAGAGAAGAATCGGGTACCTGCTGCATGACCTACGAGTTTCCAAAGTTCCTGGGCAGTTGAGCCACACGATGGGTTTTTGCTGGTGTTCTGCTCTAGAGCAGAGCATGCAGAGCTGCCTTTACCCCTCAGTTCTCAAAGCACTGTGCCTGGCAGATGCTGTGCTTTGTTAAAGCCTGTCCAGTACTTAACTGCCAGGGAGCTGAGCAGCAGTGAAGATCTTGCCATTGACTGTGTATCCTCTGCGCTTCAAAATCCAGTCCTGCGGCATGCGGGACAGGAAAAACCCTTGTCTTGGTTTTACTGTTACTTTCTGATTTGAAGCTCAAATAGAGGAGGAAGAGGTCACAGTTTATGTAAGTGATTTTTCATTTAAATAACAGAAGAAGGCGTGTCCCAGCTGGGCCAAGACTAAGACAGTGGTACAGCTCAGAGCAGTGTCAGGGTCTGCCTGCACTAACCCACCAGCAGACCCAGGCTAACCCTGTCCTGCCTTTGCTTTTGTCACTGCAATCGTCCCACTGGGAAAGTTTTTTTGCTGGCTGAATTAAAAACAGGAACTAAGTTCTATGACTCTTCTTGCTTGCCCTGAAGTACCTGAATTTAGGAGGAGCAAACTACTTGGTTTCAACAGGTAGCGGCTGTAAAATATGCTTGGAGCTGTGGTCCCACCTTTGTGCAGGGTTTGCTCTCTGGAAGGGTTGCTAGGGCTGGTGGAGAGTCCTGCACTGGCCCCTCAGAGGCACGGGGAGAGGTGTGCAGCAGACACAACAGGCTTCAGCCGGGAGGCCGTTAGCAAACTCAGGCCTAAGACATCCCCAGGGAGTGAAATATAGAAAGTCCCTGGTCAAGCGAGCACCTCAGCGGGCGGCAGACCCTCAGAAAGAGGGCTACGAGGGTGTGAAGCGAGGTGGGGGGGGCCTTTCGGAGACCGCACGGAGCTGCGAGAGAGGCCCTGGGTGAGAAGTGACGGCTGGCAGGCTGGGCAGCAGCCTCCTGGGCGAGGCTTCGGGAAAAGCTGGCTATGATGACATTTTGTGGATGCTTGTGTGTGAGATGGAGGGATAACCTCCCTCCTTCCCCGCAGCCGGCGGTTAGGAGCAACTTTTGCTTGCAGTTGTGGCTTGGATTTGAGCTGGTATGCTAGAGGTCAGAAGCTGTCACTGCCATCCCTTTAAGTCATCCTCTGTCCCTCTGTTCCCAGCCGTCGTGAGGCTGCCTGTCAGCATGGAGCATAAAACAGATTGTGACACAGGGCAGTGATGTTTTTTAACAATCCTATTATGAAAGACAGAGTGCTCCCATTTCCTTTGCAGCTTTTATCAAGACTTCAATTGCTGCCAGGGGAGAAGCGGGGGGGGGGGGGGGCAAACCTCAATTCCTTTATTT
>JANHGN010024827.1:0-21842 GCA_024605025.1 Megaceryle maxima
TATATATCTGTATTTTTAGCAAATTTATAATAGGGCAATCAAGTCAGATTTCTTCTTTTTGTATTACAGAATAATATATTAGATGCTTTTTGGTGTTCATTTACATAGCTGATCCCCTAACTTTTTTGTTGTCATTATTTTCTTTTGTTCTGAAAATCACCTGCAACATCTCTCCTGGAAGTGTGTCTGAAAAAGGTCACTGAGTTTGTCTGGTGTTGTCATGATTTTGTATTTTCCTGTTTGTGGTACTTAAAAATAACCAGGGACTGGCTATGGAAACTAAGATATTCCTTCTAAGAAACACAGAGTGTGCCAGACTCTGCCTGCAGTTATGGGAGTGTAAATGTCAGCAAATGCCACTGGCTTCACTGTCAGCCACAACCTGGACTTCAGTGTTTTTCCGGAGTCATATCGATTAAGCTTAGAACATAAAGAGGAGACAGGTTTTTAATCTAACTCTCCTAATAATTATGATGGAGTTCGGGTAAGCACCAAAATTCAGGCTCTTCTTTTAAGGCAGTGACCTGACAATGCTCAGGCAAAGCTCCTACTATCAGAGAAGGTTTTCCTGGGTTAAAACAGAAGAGTCAAGACTTTCATTCCCCACTGGGTTTTGGATTTTCTATTTCCAGTTTTAGACAAAATCAGAAATGAGAAAAAATTATGGGGGAATGAAAAATGTGAGTGTAGGTGTTCAGAAAGGGACCAGATTTGGATCTGGTTACAGTAAAGTCCATCCATGTACCTGCTTACTTAATGATCTTTCTTGCTCCTTTATAGCTGTACCATCATGTATTGAATAAAAAGTCCATGAGATAAATGTGCATCCTGAAGCTATCTCATGGATGGTTGAAGTTTAGCACGACAAAGAGCTTCAGCCCAGCTCTGTAGCTCTGCACAAACATTTCCTTTGAATACTAGCCAGTAAACCTGAAATGGAATTAATTTGGGAAAATGTGTTTCAGAAAGTCCAGATACCACCCAAAAGAGCAGAATAACCAGCAGACACAGTTTTGTGTGTCATTATGTATCAACAAGACACCTTTACACATGGAATCATAGAATCATTTAGGTTGGAAAAGACCTTTAAGCTCATCAAGTCCAATATGAAGGAATTAGAATTGGGTGGGATTTTTCTTTTTTTGAAAGCAATTAATGTAATAGCCCACTATATCTGTAATCAACATTCACATAATCACTTCAGAAGACACCTTCTGTATCAGTAAGTTTGTTTAAGCACAGTCTTATGGTTTTGTTAACCAGGGAAAGTTTCTAGTCAGAACTGTCTTAAACTCGCCCCTGGAGGTAAATTCACCTTCCACACCACAACAGAAATACCAACCAGCCCTTCCAATAAGAGTTGTTTATTTTCCAGCATATGTTTCACATCCCATACTGATGAGATTTAGGCTCATGCACTGAAACTGTGTCTTGGTCAACAAAGGAAACCCAAGGAAAACCGAAAGTCTGCATTCAAGCGTGTATCCCTTTTGTTGCTGGTGTTACCTAAGCCACAAATAAGTGTCCTTTGACACCAATGGTAGGGTGCCACAAGTGTTCATATCTGTAAATACTATTCAGAATTTTGCTTTGCTTGATTCTGGCTTCATCGCACAAGAAGTTTTCAGTCTAGAGGCTTAGAAGAGAAAGCTTCATATTTTCTTTTTAACTAGAAATAATATATCGATATTCTGTAGGACTGAACAAGGATTAACCTTTGACATTTTTAAAGAGGTCTTTTCAAGACCATATTGACACTACCTTCAAAAAATAATAATCAGGCTGGACTAAGTACAAAGACCCACCCAAACTAGAGCCAAGGAGTCAAATTTGCACGAAATGCCAAACTCTTTGATGCTGTAAGTGAAAACCCATTGAGGTCAATGGAGCTGTGTCCCATTTAGCCCACTAAAGAATTTGGACGCATATTGCTAAAAGCTAATGGAAAACTAAAGGCTCTGTCTGACCTCAGGGATGGAGGTGTCTGTCCACAGCACCTGTAAGGAAACCAGTGAGGTGAGGGAATGGGAAACAGAGGTAGGTCAGTGAAAGCCTGGGAAAGGAGGGAATCTTTAAGGCAAGAGGACAATAATCACATCATCCCAAACTTGACTGAGCATCCCTCCATGTCAGCTCACTCTTTGTGGGCTTGATGATGCAAGCAGCATCCCAAACTCATAGGTGGCTGTTCCTATAGCTGGACCACAAGCTCAGCCACACAGTTCAACACTCTCAGCCCTCAGTCCAGGGATTTACTGGTGCTGAGAGGACACTACTAGAAGATGGGCCATTGGTTACCTTTGATTGTGTCACAACCTCTGGTCCCATTGGTAATCTACATTTAAGCCCATTTTAGCAGCATCGGTTCTTCTCTACTCTCTGTATTTCATTTAGGAGCTCTGCCCTTTATGCCTCTCCTTCCTGTTATGTTTCACTGCCTCTAAGTACCATTAGCCACACGTTGGCTCATGTAACCACCGGGAGTTGTTTGTTTGTCTGGTTTTTTTGTTTATCAATTTTGTTGGCTTGTGGCAAAAATGGAGAACCTTCTTTCCCCCCAGCATTCTTTCTGGCTTTTTGGTGGTGGGTGCAGAAAATTGCTTTTGCAATAAAACATTCCCCACTGTTGTGTCTGGGGGAGGAGGGGAGGAAGCAGCATCTCCATGTTTCTTTGATCTTTGAAGCCATGATACTTGCAATCAGAAAGGCCAGCCACAGCTACCAACCAAACTCGCTTTCCACCTAGATTAGCATTAAAAAAATATATACCCCAACTTACTGCAGGAGAATCCTGCTTTCTAATCAGGCCAGGGAAGCAGTTCCTGACTGGGGAGAAAACACTTACTGAGGCACTGTTGCAAGCGCTGTTTAACAACAACTCCATGCCCACGGAAAGACACTGGGGCAGTCCAGTGATGTGCTGCACATCGCCACTGCTCAGCGTTTCACTCGGCCAGGGAACAGCCTCAGGTCTTCCTTCTCCAAAAGCACAGGGTGGCTGCTGGACCTGCAGAGTGGCCTGTGAGCCCTGGGCAAGGGCTTCCCAGTGACATCGCCAAAGAGCAGCAGTGAACATCCATAGTCACTGAAGGATGAGGAAGCTGTGGGGTTCCCTTTTAAAGAAAAAATGTGATATTTAACAACAAATAAAAACTGGAAAAATGTGTTCCGTGGCTCTGCTAGTACATGTAGGTCAAATTGCTTTTGTTTCTGGAAATTGAAACCGACTGTGACCCACCTTGAGAAAGGGCAGAATATGACAGGTTTCTCCATTGCCTTGCACTTCAGTTATTTTATTTTATTTAACCCATGCAGTGGGGAAGCAGTGGGGAAATCAGGTCAGCATGGCTGTAATGAAGGGCCATGCTTCACACCTCTGCCTGATAGCCCTGCAGAACCTGCACGTCTTGCACAATCTCTTCATTGGATTGTATTGGATCAACCCAAGGGGCAATGCGTCAGCAGATGTTTTCTCCCCTTTTAAGCAATGTTTCAATAACCTGGCACTTTGGGGTGATTACAACAACATTAGCCATATACTAGTGTACTTAGAGTCTTACATTTTTTGTAACTTTGATTTAGTCATTCTTTGTTGAAATTTATTGAACCTCTCCAGTTGTTTCCGTAAACAAATTATTAAATAAAAAAACTAAATCAGTGTCTTTATATGCATGTAGTAGTATGAAACTGTGATCAATGTGTGACATTCAGAAACTGTACTGTCTTGTAAAATATGTCCAAATGTCTAAGGATTTTAAAGCAATGGTCCCTTACAACAGACTACAGAAATAAATAAAAAGGTATGGATAAAACCAAAGCCTTTATTTGCTCTGTTTCATGGTCATATATACTGGCCAAAAATATAACAACCATCAGCTGGCACTGAATTTCTGCTTTAGCTCATTGCAGTTGACAGCAGGTTTAAACATATGTTATTTGCTCACGGATGAGGCCATGATTCAGGAAAGCGGTGCTGAGCTTGACATCTCCTGTTCTAAGTCTGATGGATTCAGTGCATAAACCTGCAGGCTTCAGTCTCACCCTGAATGGACAAAAGCTACCCGCATCTCCTGTAGCCATGGCTGGGCTCAGGAACCAGAGCATCTCCCAGCCTCTCTGTGCATGGCTCAGGGACGTGCAGCACACAGGGAGCTCCTGTCACACACACAGTGCCTGGAAATCCACATCTCGATCACGCGGTGGTGCAGATGCAGAACCAGACGCAGATGGGAGAACAGCCGAGGTTTGGAGACAAAAATGTTTTGGGTGTGAAAATTAGACAAACAGGCTGCTTTTGCTGCTACTAGAGACAAAAAAAAAAAAAAAAAAAAAAAAAAGTCATTCTGCTGGAGCTGCTGTGGTTTTCTTCTCCATTAGATGAAGCAGTACATTGGTTAAATTATCAAATTATCAGAGCAAAAGCAGTTCAAACTGTTCAGGAATATTTTCTTCCAGTCAGTTACACCAGAACTTTTTTATACTGGATGCAGTTTCTGTAATAGTCTTCAAAGATCTAATCTGAACCCCCTGATTTATGCAGATCTAAATTTACAGCCATTAAAAAATGTAAAAAGAACAAATAAGCACACATTTCTACCCAGACCAACCACTTGCTTGTGCAGTTCTGCACTCCACGCACTCTCACAGGTTCCAGCACAAATAAAATGAAAAACACGAAGCACACAGCTCTACATCTTATTCTATACAGCCACCACACTGGCAAATGGAAAACAGAAAGTTAAATGCACAAGTGGACAAATATCAGAGAAATCAATGCACAGCATTTTAATGGCATGTTTCTGCATTTACTTGTGTTCATTTGCAGTGTAGTAAGATCTTTTTAAAAAAAAAAAAAAAAGATCAGTTGAGTATTTCTTAACAAGCAGTGACAATGACATCTAATAAAATTAAGGCACTGAACTTGAAGGGAAGCTTACAAATGAAGAACTAGAAAGTGGTGAAATTCCTATAACATATGTCTTCCCCTTCCACTTTCTGCTAATGACTTTTCTCGTTATTTGCCTGCCAGCCTGAGCACGCAAGCCCCTGAGTTATAATCCAGTATCTGTAATTAGACTGTCCAAGTAGGTTTTCTCTATGAATTGATTTACTTTATTAAGTCAATTAAAATAATGCCTATCTCCTGAGGCGTTGTGGTTCATTACTGTGTGCCAAATCTACAGCTATGAAATGTCCTAGCTAACATATACTGCAGGAACTTTGCTTAGACCCCCCTCCCCAACACCCCCTCAGCCTGGTTACCTGGCATCATGCCACGCCAATGCACTAACCAGCAGGTTAAAGTAGCCCACAAGGCAGAAGCTCACTACAGAAGGCAGGATCCCACCCAGCCCACGTCACCAGTGGCAGCTCAGTGGTCACTGCCAGCTCAGCACCAGCCTCGGTGTCACTTTCAGGCAACAGCTGCCAAACATTACCAACAACTGCCAACAGCAGTAGTTTTACTTTTCTACCAGCAACATAAAGCATTTGCCAGACTTTATACAGATTAATGAAAGGCAGCAGCTTTTTCACTTTTCTAGTCTCCTCTCCTTCACCTTCTCCAGCCACATCCCCAGACAATTGCTCCTCTCTGGCTCCATCATAAATAACCTCATGATCTCTTCCTTCCCACCTGGATGGATTTTTCTTGTGATTCTTTTTGTTTAGGCTAAATTAGGCACTGTTCCCTTCCCTTCCTTCCCTCCTTCCTTTCCTTCTTACACACAATCCTCCAAACGACCTACAAACCCACCAGTTCTGCTTTCCAAACACTCAGCACAAGCTGATGGCCACCTCACACCAAGCCAAGCAACCCAAAGGTTAACCAAACAAAAACATCTGGCAAGAGGGTGCACACAGGGCACAGAATCCCCAGTGACACACACACACCCAGCTCTTTCTCACCACCCAGTAGGGCAGAGGGACCCAAGAAGCACAGAATGGCTGCAGGGACACAGTGCACAGAGCACACGCAGCCCTCGCCGGTGCCTCGGTGCTCCTCACTGGGTCTGCACCAGCTGTCTTCATGGCCTGACATCACGGCACCATGTAGTGCTTTACAGCACACAATTAAACATAAATGTTAAATATGTACTAGGGAACAATCTGGCAAATGCATGCTTTGTTTGGCCATGGGCACTTTAGTGTGTTACTTTTAATTCTCTCTTTAATAACCCCAGTGGAGTTTTTCCACAGTTTAACTTGGTGTGCAGTGCTGGGAGTTGGGCTGCTGAAAGTACGGATAGTGCAGCATGGCCCTCACTCCTAGAGATATCACTGCCTTCCCCAGGGATGTTTCTGCTCCCATGTAACATCGTATTGTGGCATCAAAACCAAGGAGTATGTTTAGGCATTTCAGCGGAAATAAACACGAGTAAAGGTTCAGCTTTTCAATACATTTTGATCACTTCTGAAGAGTCAGGAACAATTTAAAAGATGTACAAAGTTTTTCTTGTAGGAAACTTTCTGTTTATAAAATATGGATTAGATTCTTCCATACTGTTTCCTTCTACTTATGTACCTTCCTTCATACTTCCAGCAAGGAAATTGAGCTACTAAGAGATGCAACATCATTGTTATTCATCAGGCAAGAGCATTTAGAGGTAGGTTTGCCCCAGAGTATCATCTGCAACCACCCAGCAGAAGCTGAGACTGATGTGTCACATCCATGAAAGGTTGTAGTTTCTGGTTAGAAACACAAGCTCTGAGCATTAACCTTAGCTTTGGAAAATAAGGGCAAATTTGCACAACATTGCATCATAGAATTTAATCCCTACACAGTTAAACAATGAACCCACATCTCTGATCTAAAGGTAGGCTTATGTTTTGCTAGAGCCAGTGCCATTTTCATAACACTGGCAGACATGTGGTTAATAATAATTGAAGATAAAATTAATTGGTGTATGAGTAGAACAGAAAAAATACATAATGTAAAATGCTGTTTTCATGTCTTGATGAAAATTAGTCTTAAAATTAACTGCACAGTGATGCAGCTTCTAGCACTCTTCCAAATGGTGGAGAAGTGAACATTAGGGGGCAGTGAGATGAAGATTGATCCAGGCATGAGAAAGTGTAAATTTAAATTATTTAACAAAAATGAATTCCCATAGATGTTCATGGTCTAGTTTTACTCCTCTTTATAGGCAGATTTAATAAACAGATGATACAATAAATTGGAGACTTTATTTTCTGAATCATAAGAGACTGGCAAAGCCAAAAAAGCATTAAAAAATTAAGTCCCCAAAGCGTAGGAGTCTGAAACAAAGCTTATCAAACACCTACAACACTACAAAAGTGTGTGCTTCCCTTCTGAGCCTCTGGTAACAGTTAGTGCTCGTGCAGCTGTGCAGAAAGTTCCACCTTTCATTGCTGTGACCCCACCACAGCCAACACGGTATGGATGACAACAGATGTTGAGCTGAGCCACAGAGAAAGGTAGCTGCAACCCTGCCAAGGAGAATAGCAGACCACAGGGTTTACCATCTCACCTGGGAGACTGGGACCCTGCATCCTCAGCATGGTGCCTCAGGCAACAATACACAGGAAACAAATGCCAAGAGTGTCTCTCTCTCAAGGTTTAGTTAAAGCATGGGAAGATGACCTCTTCTCTAACCTCATGGCTAATGTCAAAGCTTGTACAATGCTAACGAGGGGCTGGGAAAGACATGGCACTCCTGCTGTGGTCAGGTCACTCATTTGCATCATTATGCAAATGTGCAATCTGCTTGTCGTTAGGACCCAAGCATTACCCTGGGCCATCCACAGGGCCCTGTTCCACCTTCAAGATGACAGTGGCTCTCCACCCTCAGAGCAGCTGTGCACTGCCCATCCCACTAATGAGAAAGTCTGGGTGTCCCATGAGCTCCATAGTATTTAAACACTCTGTGTGGCAACTAAATAGAAAAGAATAACATAATGTAAGAAAAAGAACAAATGAACGAGAAGGTATTTAAATATTTTGGCTAATGATACAAAGTAAAAATGATTCATTCTCCCCCACAAATAAGAGTAGCTCATAAGTTGCCCCATGTAGCTTTTCTTCTACCTCTTCCCCAAACAGCCAGTGCTGAGCAGCTGGGCTAGGTAAGGGAAAAAAGTCCTAGTCTGATATGTTATAGCAACTACATCTGAACTCCTAAGTGTCAGCTTCTGGCAAATGATGTGACCATAGCTCTAACTCTGTTTTGTTCTGCTTGGGAGGTTTTATGATTAGTCATTATAATCCATGAGGCTGTTAGAAGACAGCTTTTAAGTGCTATCTAATAGTATATAAAAAATTTGACCACTATCTGAAGGTCTAATTGACCAGAATAATGTGTGGGTTTCTCTATTTATTTGTTTTCCACATCAGCAATATTGGTTTCCACTAACATTTCCTAGCCAGCAAATATTTTTGAGGCATTTCAGCATGGAGCAGGATGGCTGCACAGAAAAAGCAGACCACCAGCTGCTCCACTGGGAATCCAGCAAAAAGGAACAGCTGATTTCCTATTAACACAAATGAGCTTGTTAGCTGGGTTGACTTCAGACTGAGTTCAGCAGTTCAGAACCTCTATTCCAGGAAATGTAGAATTTATATAGCAAAAATTAGGAGAAAGTGAAGGAAGGATTTTGCAAGTGTCTGTTTCCTGACAATGCTTTTAGCATTCTGGTGTCATAGTGGATGAATGGAAGCTGAGCTGGGATGAGTCGCTGACTGGACCATACCCAGAGCTGTAGGAAGATTTTATAGACATAGGGGGGTACTACAAGAGGACTTCCAGGACATCAAGCATCCCATACTATGTTGCATTTTTCTTAATATTTACCTACATCATGAATAGCTTGTACAATTGATACTCTCATAGAGTTCCAGAATAAACTCGCCAAACAGCATTTCTTGGATGTTTTTAGGTAAAGCAAAAAGCTTTAAGGATGGGCTGTCATTTACACCACTGTTGCTGTTAGGAGTTTCTAGGATGACGTGATGGCTTCAGCATAACGGTGAGGCCTGAGAATGCCCCAGCTCTGCTCCTGTATTTAACTCTGACCCTTTGCACATGAGCACCCTTCAATGGGGAGAAAAAAATTAACTATTTTATAAGAGTAATTTATTAACATTAGTTAGTGATATGAGAACTATATTGTGTATTCAGCAAGATAATTAAGAGTGCAGAACCAGGCAGGAATATAGTTCCATGGAAAAAAATTCTCACAGTGAGAGAGAATAAACAAAACCACATTCATTCTGCTGTATCTCCTGTTATTCAGGAATTATATCTCTGATTTTATTCCTGACTCTTTTTGTCAGGTAATAAAATCAGAAATTTCTCATTCTTTCTTGCTCAACTGCTCTTTCTGATCCTGCTCCCAGAACATGTACCCCATTCTCTAAACAGACACCTTGCCCTCCTATAAATAGCACAATTCAGTACACACTGTGCAGTTCACCTGCAAAGCAACACCACTCCTGACTGCAGAGCTGTATGGGAAGCAAAGATGGCTTTGACAGCACATCAAGCCTGTGGAAGTTAGAAAGCACCAGCACAGCAGTCACACCTTCGCCTGCTCCTCGGGCAGCTGGGCATGGCTGGGGGCAGGCTGCAGCAGTCATGCTCCAGCATAATGCATGAGCAAAGCCATGACACTGCAAGAATTGCACAGGAAACCACAGCTCAGATATCTTCTGAAACTCAAGGTTCCCACCTTGCTAGTTAAATAACACAAATGCACAAATAGGTGGGGGGTGCTGTGGGTTTCTTTCCACCTTCTGGACACATGGAGCTTGCCCATGAACCCCTGTTCAGAACAGTTCCCCTTCCACAGTCACTGTCCCACTCAGCTCTGAGTGCAGCATCCCCCAAGCTCTTGCTGAGAGGATGAAATGTGCTTTCTGTAGTCTTTTCACAGTCTCTGGACTCTGACTGTGCACTTGCTTTGCCACTGTGCAGGAAGGAGCAGCACCCTGTGCACTAGCAACACCATGGGGTCTTCCCTCCACAGGGACAGAGCAGAGCCCAGCCACACCAGCCACCCTGGTCACCCCAGGCTTGGCTGCCCTCCCCCCAGCATGCATCAGAGACTGTAAATCACACCACACCAACTCCCATCCACTTGGTACCCAGTACCTGTTCACAGTGAGAAGTTACCAACTCTGTTTCGCAGATGAGGAATTTTGCAGTGACTGAGGCCAAGAGGTGGCAGCTGCCCCACTTCAGCCTATGCTGATACTCACTGCTTCTGAAAATTAACTTCTGAATGGCCAAACGGTGGTGTAAGTGACCCAAAAAACACTGGGTGTGTATGCCAGGAGGGGCTGTGTAATCCCAGATGTGGGATTACAGACTTCCAACTCCCAGGCTGCTGTTTTAAGTATTAAGGATCCTTCTAGGAAGGGGAACCTAAAAAAACCTATATTGGAATAATGAGCCCACATTCTGGATGTATTAAGTCCATCTCCCCCATTCTCTCTTATTCACAGTCCCTTCAGAGAATAACCTTTCAGAAGCTTTTCAAAAGCTTTTTCAATATCATTCTCTGCCTGAAGCAAGAATTTTCTCCACCATGGGTGAAAAAGCTGGGTGCCTCTGTTTTCCTGGCTCAAGGTATAAGATCCATATCCTTACCACGAACCATGCTGGGACTTCTAATTGGGTTTTCCTCCCACTGTAACTCCCTCTACCATCTGCTTCTCTTTTTCTCTCGGATGACACATCCCTCAGTCACTGAGCAGTGCCACTGGGATGCCAACCCAAGCCTGAAGACTCAGGCAGAGCGGCACCTTCCTTCCTCCCCATGCTCCCAATGGCCACCAGCCTCAGCTCCAGTGTGAGGTGGGGCTTCAAATCACCACCTTCCTATCTGGGGACAGATGGGAAGATACTGGTGGATTGCTGTATCAGACACAGGTAGATTGCTGTACCCCAGCCCATGTTCCTGGGTGAGTTTTAACTCCAGCTTGGTTGATGTCTTTGAAAAGACATCAATTTGTCCAGGTTGGTGTCTTTGAAAAGGAAGCAGAAACCCCAGTGTTTCTGAAGTCCAGAGCAAAACTCGCCTTGGTCTCAGCAGGGCTGGGGTCCCACACTGCAATTTTAAAAAGCCTTAACCTATGACACAACTGATTTCCCTGCTGAGCTTGAAATCACCACTGTGCTCACAGCAACCAGAAACTCCCAGCACTAACAAAGGTCTCTGGAGCCTCTTGGCTGAGATAATTGGTTGTCCCAGGCTTCAACAGGATCTGGACACTGTTTTCCACTGCTGCATTTAAGGAGAATACTAAACTGTCAGAAACATGGCTACTTCTGGCCTCTTTCCAGCCCTCCAGTCATGTTAGAATTGAGCTACTGCAAATTAAAATACATTAGAATTTTAAATCAGTACATAAGTGATGCTTGCTCATTGGGAAACTTGAAGTTAATGTTGCCTGCAGCTATTACTAGTGTTTTCAGAAATAATTCATTAGCTGCAAAAAACCTTCTTTCATGTCTCAGGAGATGAAACAAAAAATTAGCTATTTTACTTTTTTTGTTAATTCCTTCCTTTCAGTCTCCTTCAGCACCCTGCCCTTTCCAGGCTGCAAAGTTGAGATGTGGAGTCTTAAAGATAGAGACCATGGAGACATATTTCAGATAAGCTCTTGGCCAGGGACCATGAGATGGTACATGCTACTAGTTCCCCTAGTAACATGTTACACCTGCATAGGCTTTTCTGAGCAAGGTTTCTTGAACTGTCCGTTCCCACCTAGCAGAGAAGCAGTGGGTAATTTTCAGTGGTGGCCTCTGGCTGCCAGAGGTGTGGTCACTGTAGCTCAGCAGCCAAGTGCAAGAAAGCTGGTTGGATCAGACAGAATCCTTCTGATACACTACTGAGCAGTAACCCACAGGGGACTGACTTCTTTTATCTGCAGTAACTCTAACAACTCCATTTTTCATGGGGTGAGGAAGACCGAGGAAGATTATTTTCTCTCTGCACTTCAGCTCCTCTGCTTTTGATCCCATAAGAAAAGCAACACACATAAATGAACAACAGAGGGAGACAGGAGAGTTTTGGAGATTTTCTTTGAAAGAAAATACACTAAGGGTTGAAGTCAAGTCCTACTGGTTACTTCACCAAAAATATTTTGTTCAACCTCATAATGTGTGAGGAACTAAATTTCTAGCAGTTCCAGGGCTCCAAAGTATTGAATGTCTTTCTGAAAGTCTTGGAGAGCACCAAAGAACTCTATGCTGGATGAGCTCTATACGTACCAGGCTGCTCACTGCAAGGTTGGATGAACCTTTGTGCACCAAAGGGACACAGCTGACTGAAACCATCCCTGTCCAAGCAAGAGAGGGAAACACCCACACGGAGTCCAATATGGGGTGCATGTTTGCATCCAGCTATCTCTCTCATACACATCTCAACTTTGCTGCCAAATTCAAGGAATATCCTTTCTCCCAGGATGTGGACTTGCTTTAACATCTAAGCAAAGCAAGACAAATATGTGAGTGATTTGCTTTATTGTCCTGGAGAACACCTAGCTGAACTGCTCATCTCCAGCAAACATAATGGACTTCATGCCGTCTGCAGATGGCATCTTGTGCTGCTTTGTGTACCCATCATACCTCCCATCTCAGGGCAAGGCAGCACCAGGGGGTAACAGCTCTGTCAAAGATGACAGCCTCTGTCCTGCCTTAGTGGGCACCCACCTGCCTGCTCAAAGGGGCAGCATTTGGGCTACCTGTCCCACCCTGTCCCATCCAAGCTCTGAAAATGCTTCACACTCCCATTTCTCCCTCCAGACACAGTAGCTCTGTCAGGTGGCAAGTGGAAGGGAGCTCATTTTTAATCCTTACCTGGTAGGCACTGAAATTAGATTGGGTTCAATTGCTGGGACATTACCACCTGTGCTAATAGCCAAAATTGCTTTCAGAGCTAGACTGCAGTGTTCTGAATTTGAAGAAAGATTGCTGTCCCTTTTAATTACATTTTCTGTCCATAATGAAACAATTATAAGCATTTCAATAGCTCCCAGGCATCAGCTTTCCACTGTATGAGAGTGCAGGAGAAAAAGGCAGCCCCACCCTCTCCCCTTCTCTTTCCCCTCCCACCCACTAATTTCTTTGAGCAATTCACCAAGTGTGTCATGTATATTCATCTCCATTCTGGCAGAGATCCTAGCAACACTTTGATCACCCAAAGCATCCTCACGTAGCCATTACACTACTCCAGCTGTTGCACTCTAGGACTAACCTCCTGTTTCAGTGACCTTCAGAGGGCAGCACATGTGTAAAGAACAGCCACACTTCATCTACTCACTCCTCTTTTACACTTAAAACATATATATTTACCTATCAGGAGTGCTAAAATCAAATATTTCATTCAGATGGAGAGAAAGAGAATAACATCTCAGGAGTAAAATACCACAGAACCACAGGAGCTGTCAGGCCAGACCCATGCCAGGCTATCCCCTCTGGTGGTCTTCTCACAACAGTCAGTAGCTTTCAGCGCTAGGAATGTTATTGGAAAATGAACTGGTAGCTCAGGTTAGTGCTATATGGTATCTGAGCACTGGAGGGCTGATTCCCTCCAGCTAGAAATCCTTCCAGCTCTTGAAACCTGAGCCTTTTAATCTGAAGCAGCATCAAATGTGATTATGCTAAGATTGCATAGCACTGTGAATGAATACTACATTTACCATACCAATGGAATTAATTACAAATCTCTGGTCAAGAATGAAAGTTTATTTAAGGCAATATAAAAATATTGCCATTAATCCAGGGTTCTTGTAACCCCCAAGCCAGGCTGCTGGAGAGCAGCCGCTGTAAGCAGGATAAACTTAAAGGCCGCCCCACATGCAGACTGTCATGATATCTCCTTGCAGAGTCACAAGGCATCTTACGTGAACAATGAAGATACTCCCACTTCTCCATGGGTCTACCTCAAAGATCCCAGTTAATCAGGCCCAGCTGAATCCATGGAGGTGTTTTCCATATGTATTCATGAAGCCTTTGCAAAAAGTTAGAGAAAAATCAAAGAAGGAGGAGAATTTCAGTGCAAATCTGTAATAAGAAGTGCTATTAACCCAGAGAGACATAAGAACCTTAAAAATCAAGAGCTGATCAGGGTCTTCCTTGTGTCAGTCCAAAGGATGAGCCCCTTTCTTCATCCCCAGGATTTCCAAAGGCCAAACAAACCCTTGAGACATCTTAACATAACCCTGACACATTCCCAGCCACCCTAGAATCTTACAGCACCTCCCTAACAGTGGGGTTAACAGCTTGAGTGTCCAAAAGGGAAAATAAGTACTTGTTGGCTGGATGCTACCAGCTGTTTTGGAGTTGGAGTACACTGAAGTATTAAGGAATGCAGCTGTCTGGTTGACACAGACTGAATGGCCCTGCATTGGGCACATGGAGAAGAATGAAACCCTTTTAAGAAAGCAGCCGCCGGGCCTTCAAAGGAAGGCAAGACTGCTTTATATGTGGTGTACATAAATACACGTAGGTATGTATACCATGGTATCTACAGCCACAGCCGTGGGCTGATGCTAGGGGAGCACAAAGCAAGGAAAGCAAGAGGAAGAGTAGACCCCTAGAACAAACAAAACTAGAAGAACTAGACCAAGCATTAAGCTTGGGACTAGAAGCAAACAGCAAGCCAGAAGCTCCCAGGATGTTTGCACAGCCCTGCACTGCTCCTCTTGCCCCATACGCTGCAGGGGAGATGCACTGTTTGTATAGCTGTAAAAGTTACCAGCACTTGGGATTTCTCCACTGAGATACCATCAGAATTAAGATACCTGGCTTTGTGATGCCAAGAGACTGAGGAGCAAAGAGCTGGGGCTCCTTGAAACAATGATTTTCTAACCAAGCTGGAGGGCTCCATTGATCTTCAAACCAAAATCATCTTATTTAGGTTTATTTTTTTGTACAGCTTCTAGAAGAGATTTGCTAGGGTTCAGAGCTCCCCAGCTACAGCTCTGACATGATGACAGAGGCTGCATATTAAAGCATTTCCCTGAAAAAGCCCAAGTGGTGGTGGTGGCTAAACAGTTATTCAAAACTCTTTAACACCCTGTCCTTGGGGAAACTTCACTGTGAGCCAGCTAGATCTAGGACTAACCCTCTACCCACATAAACACAAATCATTTTGTTGTCTGATTAAAGATGATCTTCCCTTTTCTTTTTCTTCACTTTTCTGCTTCAACAGTGCTGTTTTGACATACTAGTTCAAGAGCTGTCACTTTAATTATAAGAATGAGTGGTGATGAAGAAAACCAACAGTAGCAGCAACAAAACCCCAAAAAATTACAAATCCCCAACTCATAAAACCAGAGCTTTAATGAGATTAGTGGAGACGGCTGGAGGAGATTGCACGCTGTATATACATGCGGAAGAAATGAGCATGCTGCCTGCATCCAGAGCATCTTGCTGAGGGATACAGAGCCCTTCACAAAAATGGCCAAGCTTACAACATGCCTCTGACAGCTGAGAAGATGAAATGGAGAAGAGCTGCAGTCTCGGGGGCACGCAGGAGGCCAGAAGCTGAATGGGGAATCAGGGTCCAGGTCTCTTCCCTGTGCCGCTGCTGGTAGCACTTGTGAGACATCAAAGTGCTGAGGCTGATATCAAATTATTGACATTTCCAGCTAAGGCAGCGGGTAGCAATAAACAAGATTTGCTACTCAAACTTTTTTGAGGAGGAATTGTTCTTTTCAAAGGAAATGGCTTTTTAATAGAAATAAACTTTCAATCTCGCTTATCCTTTAAATTTCCTTCAAATTGTACAAGTCTTCACAGACACCAAAACCACCCAGTTTGTGTAAACACCTTTCAAGTTGACCCAAGATAGTGCATTCAGGTTGGGGAAAATAAAAAAAAAGAAATAAAAATAGTAATTTTAAAAAAAGGCGCCTTGCTTTTGAGACATTAAGCAGGAAATGAAAAACATTCGTTCTCAACAGCCTCTCTCACTTGTAAAAATCTCAACTTCTATCCAATTCTACTTCCTAAAAAAAAGAGGTGAAGACCAGAAATGCCGTGTCCCCCCCAGCAAAGCCCCGGGTTTTTACAACTCACCTCTGATTAGCCACCAACACACCGCTTGTTTTACAATTGCTTTACTCCTGCGACTTCAGGCAGAGAGCACCCAAACAGATCAGCAACCTTGGGACTCTCGAGCTAAAACTGTTACCTAAGAGAATGAGCTGGGGAAAAAGTCCCAACGTGGGTCCTCACAGCAGTGAGCTGGTGACACCAGGGCTCAGTGATGGGGGTTTGAAACCCTCTGCAGCTTTGGGATAAATTCCAAGACAATTTATATTCCAGAGCTCATATTCTCCCAATCCTATTTACTAAAGCAATAAGAAATTGCACTTCCCATGGCACCCTGGGCTTATTATTATACTATGTAATTTCCTTCTGCAAAAACCCAATTAACTGTACATGTCTGTACCCATTCTGCCAACTATATCATTTTATAATTTCAGAACAGCAGCACAAACTGCCGGGGAGTTATCAGTAAGAACTGTTCTGCAATAATTAATAGATGCAAAGATTAAAAAAGGAATAAAATAGGCACACAAATTAACAGAGTCAATTATAATGTAGCTATCTACAGGCCTGGGATCTTGTGTATAACGAATTTCTTTATTAAGCTCTTCCATGTCCCTCCCTATGACAGAGGTCAAGGAGAAGAATGAACATGAGCTGGTTTGAAAATTGGGTTTGATTTCCCTCTGTGCTCAAAGGACAGAGATCTGACAGCAAGCAGGTATGATTGTAGTCTGGGATCTTAAATCATCTCTGACCCTCCTTCCTTCTCACCTTTGATCAACAGGTGATGGTGTCATGTTGACAAAAACCTTCAATAACCGACATCTCTCTCTTACCATAGGTTATCTAAAGCCATCTGTGGGTCTGGCCATTTTATAACCTTCCAGATCCCTTTTGAGTCTAGGGTGGACACTACTGACCCCATTACAAAGCCATCTGTAGCCCCCTTGGAGACCACTGACTTCCATTGAGTTCCTGTCTGCACAACACTGGCTGTTCAAAGAATGAAAGGCAGTTAAATGTTGAGCTTCATCTGATTTGCCTCACAGCCTTTGGAAAACCCACTCCTAGACAGGTTTGTGGAAAGCATCTTGTCTAAGCAATTGAGATTCTTCTGAGGATGGTGGGGTTTGGCATAAGAGGGCAACACGAAGCAGAATACAGACTATTAAAGAAGAAATTCTACCTTGCCCTACAAACCTCTGCAACTACTAAGGAGTTTGAACATCTCCTTAACACAGGTTCCACGTAAGACTTTTTCCCTCTGATTTCAAGTTAAGGGCTGCTTCTCCTAATCATTTCAAGCTCCTCTCCAAGACCCCAAGCAGACTGGATAGGTTTTTTAATCAAATCCTGCACACAGCAAGTGGAAAGATATCACAAGAGACAAAGGAGAGACCTCTTCATGTGCACTTTCAGTTTGGCCCAATGTTGTGCATTTCTGAAGAAGGTTAAAGGATTCAGCTGGTTTTAAAGACACCTTAGCCTGCCATGCACTATTCCATGAAAGTGAGGTTACTTTCCAGACCAAACAGAGAGAAATCTGCTTTTGAACATCCATGAGCTAGGAGGAAAACTCCGTATTTATGATACATCTACCTATCTCTTACCAAAAATGAACAGGACTGAATAATCCGTGGCAGACATAAAGGATATGTAAAAAAAATGAATGATCATAATCCTGGAAAATGCATTTGCTTAATTGCATGGCCTCCACATTTCCCAATAAACAACTTTCATATGGTCGTTAAGCCATTTTTACTGAAGTGTACCACCATAAAGCAAACACATTTGTTATTGCATTTGCACAATTACAGCTGTTTAATAAACCCTTCCCAATGAGTAAATGCAGTAACCACTTCAGTGTTGTTGCTCTGAAACCCATTTCTGGGTGCTTGAAACACTGGATGGAAGTGCATTTGAAGATACATAACATTATGGAGGGCTTCTCCTGCTACCTATTAACGAGCAGTTCCTCTCCCTGCTCCTGCCCTTCCCTGACTGCCTGTTCTAGTCAGGTGAATTCCTTCCCCTCACCTGGCAGGCAGAGGACACTGCCTATCACTCGTGGTGATACTTATGACTTATTGAATTAATTTATTCCCATGACTACTTATGACTCAGTGCTGCTCAGTGAAGCTCAGGGCTCGTACGGCAGTTGCATGGCGAGGAACCCTTCAATGTAGTTGTTGTTTCAGGTTGTCCCAGGCACCAGGCAGCCAGCAGATGTGCTGTCATGCTTCACCCATGGCTGTGCTCCCCTCTCCTTCAAGGATGCAGGTGACATGCCACAATGACACTGCTTTCTTCAGACTCTGAGGGCAGCTGAATGCACCCTGACATGTCAATGTCTTTACACTAATAACATGAATTACTGATTCTAGTTAGGGTAAACACTCCCCTCTCTCCAATACCCACCATCACATTAATTCTGTTGTACTTTGGTTTTTGTCAGCTCCATTTTCAGGAAACCTCTGATAACCATCATTAATATTGCAATTCTCAATGTAGAAAAAACAACAAAAATCTTAACAAAGCTGAATGAATTCTCAACCCAAAGCTCCCATCTGCCATCAGTCTGTTTGTGTTTTGACACAAAAATTAAAGATACGCATCTGGTATGCTGGAGAAATCTCCACACGTGCCCGTGAGCCTGCGCTCAAGGTTTGATGGTCAGGTGTTCATGATTTTAGACAGGTAGGGCCATCACTCATGAGGAACGGTATCAACCCTGAGAGTCATTTGCATTTGAAAGAAAATAAATCCCATCCACATTAAACCAAAACCACAGCTATTCCTGAAACACTGATATCATGATAGGAGCCACAAGAGAGAAATGCAATTGCACTGTCAGGCAGGGCCAGACTCAGGAGATGCCCTGTGCCACCAGCCCATTGCCCAGGCCCATACACAGCCTTTCCTCTCCCACAGTCAGCACCTCGAACAGCTCAGTCTATCTGCTGGGTCCTTCTGTCGAGTTCACTACTGATTGCAGGCCAACTGCTCCATACATGATATGGGAAGTGCACAGTAAATTCTGCCCAGTACTTTATGGATTAAGAGTAATATAAATTTTGAACTGTCGCTGGTAAATAGAGACCACTTATATTAAAAATTAAACTAGCTCAGAGTTTATTACCTCTGACCCCTCGGGAAGGACATCTGCCTTGTCCTCCAAGCTGGCACCAGCTGGGGTTGTGTACACAGGAGATGCTGTCAGACAAACCTGTGCTTCTCTTGAGACCTGATACATGGTTAACTTTATCACTCCAGGCAGTCCTGTTAAAGCCAAGGAAATTGCTCTTAAGAACTCTAGAAATTCCCATTAGGTTCAAGGCCTTAATCATTAAAATGGAGACCTTCAAAAACTAAAACCAGGTAAAGCAGGCGTGAACATTGCTTTATAGAACACAAACCTGATCTGCCTCTGTGTTCTCCAAGTATACAGTATTTTCAAAGAAAATGCTCATATAAGGAAGCAGGGTACATGGGTAACGCAGATGCAGTGACGCACACAGGGGCACTGCTGGGGCTGGCTGGGTTAGCATATATACTTACTTCTCTGTTTTGACGTTTGCTATTGGATTGCAAACCAGTTCTTGGAAGCTAAGATGTTTATGTTCACCAGGTCCTGCAGTTTACACTCCATTCTTCTGTGGCAGAAGGTGGAAATTGTACAGATTCTTTTCCATTACCTTCTTTTTTTCCTGCCTTTTTCTTACCAAACCATGTCTCATGAGTGGTAGCCTGCCAGGGAGATTTTCTGTGGCCTGCCAATAACATCCTACCCCTGGCAGGACAGAGGGCCAGTTTCATGTATCTCTCCCAGCAGCCAGGCAGTTCTGAAGACGAGAAGAAAAAATTGTGTCTTACGTCAGAAATGTTAATATTTCATAGACCCATGCTGGCAGAAGGCTTATGGCTGTAAAGGGTCATTTTCTGCAGAGAAAACTGCAACTGATTTTGGCAGCCTCCCAGATGATGATTTTTTTCATTTTTAGGGGAACCTATTCCTGCATAAAACCCTGATATTCCCCCCACTGCCCAGAGTGCTATCCCTCTCTCACAAGACAGCTCCTTTCCACTTTGTTTAGTTGTTAGAGGCAAAAAGAGGCAGCTTTGCCTTGCACCTGTCTCCCCCGCACACAAGCGTGCTGCCCGGGGTGATGGCTGTGCTCCGGGGGCTCCTGTGCTTATGTCTTCTGGGGTTGGCTGTCAGTACACACTGTAACTGACTTTCCAGCCCAGCCAGCATAATAAACACTGGTGTTTTTCTTGGAAATATTTAAGCTTTTTTCCTGACTTAGAAAGATGAATGATGACTTATCACTCTGTTCCTAAATTGGGCAGATGACAACATTCAGAGTGCAGCACGCAGCAGAGCTTAGCACAGGAACCCGTGTACCTGTCAGGATTCACCCTAAACAGAGAAACCGAGGGGGAAAAGCCAGGAAGAACAAAAGCTCCATGGCTGTGGGATTTCAGAGCTACATGTGATTGGCTCTTACCACCACTGATTACAAGCTGTGCCTAAACAAGCCCAGTCAATGCCCCTGGCAGGGATCTGAGGCAGAGAGGTGGGTGAGGTAATTCCCATTGTGCCTGAGCATCATTTGTGAAGCTGCTCACTCATTTATCCCCTTTAACTGAAATCCAGCCTTAAACCACACTCCTTGTTAAAGCATTTCAGGGATCTGCTTCCATATTGCATCCAGCTACTAGACAGAGTGAAAACAGAGAGAAGAAAAATAACAGCACCCTGTTGTCACAACAGGGAAGCAGTTTCTCCAGCTAGTAGCCTTCTAACACAATCAACAATTGTTTCCTGAAGATGCTCTCCTACATCCCACCATTTGTCCCAGCAGCCAGGATGCTGAACTGGGTCACAGATGCCACTTCAGGGGAGCCCACCACACGTACAGACACACTCGCATTCGGAGGAGCTCGTTTGTGCTCTCAGACAGGAGATCCAAGTGTTCATGGATCAGCCATAGATCATGGCCAAGCAGAGGCGCACAAGATTAGGCAAGGCAGAGCAGCATCGGCTTCCACTGCCAGAGTGAGCTGAGCAACTCCCATTTGTCAAACAGCTTCTGCTCCACCAGTTAACAGCTGAAATGTTGTGCGAGGAATAAATCAAACATTGGTTAATTGGTCTGAGGATTGTTATGAAAGTGGAGGAAGGTGAAAGCCTATTAGTGCTGGCATCACCCTACAACACCCTTCCAGTAATTCAAAAAGCACACAATTAGTGCTGTGTAAGGACCACAACAGAGCTCAAGTAAAACAAGCCCTGAGCACAGCAAGTAACAGCCAAAAAAACAACATTCAGAAACAGAGTAATGCTGACCTCAGGTCTCAGCACAGGATCAGCTCTTCAGCCCTGGGGGTTAAGGAACAGAGATAGAAAGAAACCTCACACCTCCTTTCCAGCATGGACTAGGGTGTGGAACTCGTGGCTTTAGGGGAGTGTGGGGTCACACACTGTGCCTGAACTCATGAAAAAGGGGTAATACTGTGATATTTATATTTGGGGTTTGCAGTTTTAAGCTGCAGGAGACGTATTTACAGAACAGAATAATCTCTACTGGTTAGGACTCTCCTCTCCTTTCTCATCTCTACTCCTCCACCTGCAATATCACAACCATCACCAAGCAACTAATGATATAACTGGAAGAACTTTTTAAAAACCAACCTTCCTTACAAAAAAAAAAAAAAAAAAAAAAAAAAGTTGGTGATCTTAATATTTAAAGACTCAAAAAACTCGAAATGAAGGATTAAAAAAAAAAGGTTTGAAAAGCTAAAGATAACAGAATAGTC
>JANHGN010024828.1:0-42145 GCA_024605025.1 Megaceryle maxima
CTGTTAGTTAGAAGTACTGAACTGAAAAATAAAATCACTGAACAAAATTAGTTCTGTTTTCACTCAAACCAAGACAGGGGGATAGTGATTTTGCTAATTCTTGTTAAACAGAACATGTTCCCTGATGGGAAATGGCAATACATTGTTCATGGTGTTGTACGTTGTCACTAAAGCAGCTAATGAACTTCAATTATCACAATTGGGACTTATTTTCTCTTGTTCTGGTAATGAAGTATTTGCTGTCTATACTTTTTTTCTCCACCTTCCAGTCCATAACACAAAGAAGTGGTGATTCTGCATCACTGCAATTACAACCAACTACTGTCATAAGCATGAACTTACTCCATTATTGCAATGGAGGGGTAAGTGGTGGGTGAAGAAAAATTATATTTTTGACTATATCAAAAGATATTATAATATACTATCTGGTTATTAATTTGTTATAATAAAAAGAGGCTTTTTCTTTGCTCAGAAATCCACATGCTCTTAAAATGTGGCAATGGAAAATGTTTTGACCGGTTCAGGAAAGTAAACTCTTTAGTTTATTTGACTTACAGCTTTAGGAGGATTTTGCACATCCCTTCATATTCTAAGACTGTAACTTCTGTCGTGAAAAGTTTTGGCAAACTGTTTTCTGTGACTTGATGTCCTTGTCATCCTTGATGCAGACAATATTTGGTCTCGAGTTTTTATTTGATCAACTCTAATGTTAAGTATAGTTTGGCTGGGATATCAAGTCTGATGTCATGAGCATCCCGAGCACACAAAGCCCAGGAGAAGCGACCTGCTCCTCCTGTAAATAAGTGTGTTTCTGTGTGCCAGTGAAACAGGGTTGCTGGGGAGCAGGTGAAGGAAGGAGGCAGCTCTGTCAGCTCTCCCAGACCAGAACTTGGCCGATACTCAGCCAGCAGTAGCTGCCCATTTTTATTTCCCATCTTTGACCATCTGCCATGGTGTAACACAGACCATTTGGGGGCTCAGCCCCTGCAAGCCCAGCCTGGATACTTGAACTCTAGTTTTGGATGTCTGTATCGTGTCAATTTAATGCCTGTAAAAGCAACACCACTGTCACAGCAGCAGCAATGTCCACTACAGCTGGTGGCACAGAGCTGCTGCTGTTCTGGCAGGCTGGGGTCACTTGCTTAACCACGGTTAGGAATGTCTCTGAATCATGCTATATTATATAAAAAAAATGTGCTATGTTCAATCATTATGACCAACAGTGTCCCTGTGTATGCAGGAGTGGGTAATAAGATGGGAAACTTGCCTTTTTCTGTCACTTTATTTTTGGTTTGTTCTGTCTTGCAGAGTAGAATTTCCCAATTATTTTAGGATGGAATGGAATTAAAACAGCCTTTTTTTCAGCTTGAAAATGGGGGAAGAATTCCATTAATAGGAAACTGCATATAGGGAGATGTCAAAATAAGGATTTGTGTTCCTGACTTTAGTTACTGATTTTTTGGAAACATTTACTCCTGTCAAGCAGGTGCTGGAGCATGTCCAGGGATGGGCAATGAAGCTGGGGAAGGGTCTAGAGCACAAGTCTGGTGAAGAGCAGCTGAGGGACCTGGGGTTATTCAGCCTGGAGAAGGCTCAGGGGAGACCTTCTTGCTTTCAGCAACTCCCTGACAGGAGGTTGGAGCCAGGTGGGGTTGGTCTTATCTCCCAAGGAACAAGTGACAGGACAAGAGGAGATGTCCTCCAGTTGTGCCAGGGGAGGTTTATGTTGGATATTAGGAAGAATTTCTTCACCGAAAGGATTGTCAAGCCCTGGAACAGGCTGTCTGGAACAGTGCTTGAATCACCATCCCCGGCCATGTTTAAAAGACTTGGAGATATGGTGCTGAGGGACATGGTTTATCAGTGGCCACACAGAGTAGGGTTAAAGGTTGGACTTGATCTTGAGAATCTCTTGCAAGCTAGATGATTCTATAAAAGCTCACATAGGAACTTCAAGTTGTGAGGATGCTGAGGTATGCATTGCCACTCACCATTCAATGGAAATCAAAGGAAGGCTGTTTTGGCAGCAAGGAATCCAGGGCCTCATTTGTTACCATTTTCCATGGGAGAGCAAAGCTGGCTCAGGAAGTGAGTTTGCAGATCGGCTTTTCCTGGGCATTCCTAGAGGAGTTCTGGTTCCTTTAATGGTGAATGTGGTAGAGCTGCTGTAGTTGTAAATTCATGGTCCTTCCCCAACCCTCCTAAAGCTTGTGTTACTCTTGAATACTTCAGAAGGCTATGCATAAGTGCAAGGATCTGATTATCAACTATTTAATTTAATCTGTAAGGGAAATATATCCAAGTTTATTTGCAGCTAATCCATCTTGGCGGTCAAAAGAGAATTTGTTTTTTGGCTGTTTCTGCCTTTTAGTTTTCTGCTGGCCCTTTACTAAAGGGGGATGGCTCTGGAAAATTCAGTGTACTGTGGAAAGAAATTAGTTTAGATTATTGTTAATTTTCTAAATCACACTCATTTTATTAGATCCCTGTTTAGTGACCTTCACCCATATGCTAGCAGCTAAGAAATTGTAGATTTATGAACTGATAATTGAGGATGAAACGTGGAACCCATTCCAAAGAGTGCCTGTTAAAAATTGCTTTTTTTCCCTTTGTCATGAGACACAGTCCTTGTCTTTGTAATATAAAAGACCTCTATGTCAAGTCCAGTGAGTTACTGCTGCTGCTTTGGCATGTAGCTTATGGGGTTTTTTTTTTTATCAGATTGCTTTTATTCTCTATACTAGGATGAATGAAAAGATCTGTTTAAAAATGTTAGATAGGTATCTTTTTGAAACTGCTTCTAAATCAGATAAGAGAATCTCAGGAACTCATTCCCATAAGTTTCTAGCAGAAGCTGTTTCACCAGCTGAAGTCCATTTCCTTCCGGCCAGCAGAAGCTTGGTCTGGTCTCAGGGCTACATCAGTGACTGCTTGTAACAGAGGGAGGTTGTTTTGTTTTAAGCGAGGTGAAATGGTGAAACTGCAAAAAGAAGGGACAGAAGTAGTAAGTAGGAGGGATACAGGGAAAAGAAAGTAGATTTTCTTCAGCCAGGCAGAGTAAACATTTCTTTGCTGCAGTCTGCACTGGATGCAGTTCTTAAACTGCTCTTAAACTCTTGCCCTGCTGCAGAAGAGTCCCCTAGAACAAGAGGACAGTGATTCTGGTCCATTTGGGTCAGTAAAGCTGTCATGGAAGAGGGGAAATAAGACAGCTGTCCTGACAGTTCTGATGAGCAAGGTGCAGAGCACATTCAAATTCACCAGTTCTTATGCTTTTATGAGTCTCAGGATGAACTTCTTTTATCCTGGGTTCAAGACTGGCTGACAGGAATCTCTGTATTCACATTTTGAAAATTTTCAAGCCCCCTCAACTGTGGAAAAAAAACAACTGAAAACATGATTTGAGTAAGAATTATAGAGATCTTTTCATGACTTTAAGAAACCAGAGCTGAACTACTACTTTCTTAATGGAGGCCAAGGGCTTTAAACCAATGTTTAAAAATGTTTTTGAGACTTGAATTGGGATATTTAGGAATTTGAACTTTGCAATATTACTTCTTGGTACATATCCAACACAGAGTTTAAGTAAATGCTCACCTCTTAAAGTCACAAGAAGTTTGACTTCAATGGAACTGCTCACAAGGTGAAAATGGAACATTAGTCCAAGTGCTTTGTTGGATCTGGACCAAGTTAACCCATCTTGTATAAGACTGAGCCCTGACAATGATTTGCCCATAATTTGATGTATTGCTGACAGTGTGTGTCTAGGCACCTACTGTTTGCTGGATGGTTTTCACTCAAAGAGAAAAAAATTTAGGGGCATCATTCTCCAAAATTTGTTTTTTGTCATTTTTACTTATTCCTTCCTTGCTCTTTTTCCTCCCCCTGCAGTTTGCTTTTTCTTCTGCCTGTAATTTCTAATTTTTTTGCAATTACTGGATTACTATGTCTGATGCATGTAGCATAGATACTACCTACAATCCCAGAATATTTTCCAAAATCAATTTGATTACTTAGTTTGCATTAAAGATATAAATGTTTGTACACAAATAATTGATTTGTATTATAGCAATTGCAGTGTTCAGGGAGGGATCTGGATGCTCTTGCTCTAGGTTGGAATAACCCGTGCAGTCAGAGACCTGCTGCTCTGATCTGATCTGGGTGAACCTCTGTATGTCCATATTTCAGTGTCCACTTGGTTTGCTTTTTTGGATGGGGAAAGCATTTAATTTCAAATGCAAGCATGTTTCTGTTTGTTTCTTTTTTGCAGCCAGCCTGAAAGTCCTTCAGCAGTTAAGGTTGTTATAAAGTCTATCTTAAGAGCATGTGCTTTGAGGACTTTGGATGCTTGCCAGGAGCTAGGAAAGCATTTGACTTGAATCTCAATCTCTGTATTAATGAGTCTTCTCTGTGTTAATGCCTGAAGATCCATGGGAATATTACAAACCTTTGCAGATTGCTGTGATCTCAGGTTTTATTTAGCATTGACAGTTTTAAGGACATTCGTACTATTGATAAAAAGTAATGATTTGGGGACAGAAATTCATCTACTTTTAGTCAAGTGGATTATTTTCAGTAACGCGCCATCAGGCTGTCTGCATGAGGCCCTAGGAAAATCTGGTTGCTCTGACCATTTATCTGCTCTGGGCAGACCTCTCTTGAGATGCTGAACCCTTCCTTGACTAGGGAGGTAATGGAATGCTTCTGACTATTCTTGGTTTAATTTTACCAGGTAAGGGGCTCAAAGCAGAGAGTGTAAATGTCTTTATGACCTCAGATAGAAGGGAGTCTGAGCTGGTTCACCAGCAAGGGAAGCTGAACTTGTCTTCTGTACAAATCCATCACTGTGCTTGCTGCAGAATGGAGCCTGAGCTCCAGAACCACAGAGTCCATCCAAGAAAGTTCAGTGACCTTGCAGTGTCCTTCCATGGTTCTCACCTTCAGCACTTTGTTTTATGGAGTCTTCTCTGAGGCTGCCAGGTCTAGAGCGTATCTGTAAGTCACAGGGCGATGAGGCAGGTCCTACCATTGCATCTCCAAGTTTAAAAGTCTCCTGGGCATGACAAAAAGGCTATGAAGATGATTAGGGGGACAGAACATCTCTAATATGAGGAGAGGCTGAGGCAGTTGCAGTACAATAGGCCATGAAAACCACAAGAGGATCAGCAGAGACCACAACACTTTGCAGCATGAATTTGTCTGGTAAATTAGCAAAGTAAATAAATAATAAATAATGTGTGCAGCAAGTCTGCTGCTAGCCACCTGCAAGGTAAGGCTAGCCCATTATTTCATAAAGAATTGTGCCCCTTCTCTTCCCACCACCTGAATAGATGCACCAGTTTGAGTATATTTGGTAAGCATGGCCTTTCTTTCAGGATGTTTTCTCCTGCCATGTACCTATCTGAGACAAGAGTTCAGCTTCTCTTTACTGCTGCCTCAGCCACTACTTTGCTATCATAGCTCCGTGGAATATTTGAGCAGTAAATAACTGCTGGAGCCTGGGCTCATTGGCTGAAGCCCTCAAATCTTTTTCAGGTATGGTTTTCTCTGGGGTCCAGCTTGGCTCCGTGTTGTCCAGCCAGGAGGTGTGGCTCATCTCAGAGTGAGCACTCCCGGAGATGTGGGTGTGCTGACAGTGCAGTGTGTTCCAGGAGGTCAGGGGACCAGAGTGGAGGTGGTGACCACTTCTCAGCTCTTCCCTTCTTGTGAGAAGGTCTGAGGATAGAAGTGTCCTGCTTTCCTTCTCTGGCATTTGAGGATGGACTGTTTGATTCCCATGGGAAGAATCCAGCCCTTGCTTGTTTAAGGTCAGTGAGGAGAAACAAGTGCAGGCATCCACACCTGCAGAGCCACATCTCTGGCTCCCACCCTCTGCACATTGTTTCTCCTTTCCTTTCCTTCATCATGAAAACACAGAGATAAAAGCTTTTCTCATTTCCAAAGGGGACCTTTGAAATTCTATATTAATCAGTGTTTTGGTCTTACAAATACTGTTTGCTTACAAATAGTAATTACTTGGAACCATAAGATGGTTTGGGTTGGAAGGGACCTTTCAAGGTCATCTAGTCCAACCCCCCTGCAGGGAGCAGGGACATCTGCAACTAGAGCAGGGTGCTCAGAGCCCTGTCCAACCTCACCTGCAATGGTTCCAGGGATGGAGCATCAACCACCTCTCTGAGCAACATGAGCCAGGGTTTCGCTACTCTCATTGTGAAAAATTTCTTTCTTTTGTCTAGTCTGTATCTCCCTCTTTTAGTTTAAAACCATCACCTCTTGTCCTGTCCCAACAAGCCCTGCTAAAAAGATTGTCCCCATCTTTATAGGCTCCCTTTAAGTACCAAAAGGCTGCAATGAGGTCTCCCCAGAGAAGGGAGTTCACTTAAGATGCACCCCTTGCTTTCAGTGAATGAGGAACCTCTTAGGGGTCCACAGGCCCACCCGATTACAGTCTCTGGAATTACAGGGGCAGCTTTACTTTTTGTACCAGCTGGAGACAGCGATGGCAATGACTAGAGGCTTTGTGGCTGACTAGGCTGTGCCTGGACTGGGCTTTGTGGCTGAGCCACTGGATCAGGACTTCAAAAATGACTCGATTCCTTCGTTAGCTGCTGTTGCTACAGCTTCCTGCATTTGCTGGAGAAATTCACTGTTTTCAATCTCGGTTGTTTATTTTTTATGTTACTCTGGGACAGACACAGCCTTTTGAATGAGTTATGTACACGGCTTTGCCTAATGGGATCATGATCTCACTTCCATGCTCTGGATGGCTGCTATAATATGATAAATAAAAATGCTGGTAATAGCTAGCTGACTTCTGCCAGCAAATAAGTACTTGCATGCCTGGCTCTTAGGGTTTGCAGCTGCTCTGTTTCACCTGTCAGTGGCAGGGATCACTTAGGAAAATTTACACCTAATTGTTCATTTTAGTCAGTGATGAGAAAGAACAGTTCTAACTGTCATCTGAAAATGCTTGGAGAACTGGGTTGGGAAGTGGTAGTAATTAGCCCATTGCCAGAGGAGCTATCCAGCTGGGGAAGGGTTGTCTTTGTGGAAATAGGTAGGAAAATAATTGGAGCATTGGTTTAATAGGTTTGTAGGTTGTTTTGATTTTCTCCTACAAGAAAGGTGCTTGTCTGCAGCTTGGTTGTGTTTTGTTGTTGGTTTTGATTTTTTTATTATTATTCAAAATAATTATATTCAGTGGGAAATTACGTTCTTGGAATGCATGATAAGTGCTGATTTTATAAAAGGATGGAGTGGAAATTAAGCTATGGTTGTATTTATCAGTTGGTAACTGCCAAGCAATATGAATAAACAATGAAGAAATAAATAGAATTTGTGTACCATCAGGTTTTTTATAATCTAATTTCTATAAAATACTCTCCACACAGGAGTTGCTTTAGTTGTTCATATTTTCTGTGGATGCGTTACTGCACACAAAGGACCTGTTGCTATTTTCCCCCTAAAATACATGCACACTGTCTTTTCTCTATATATATTTCTCACTTGCTGTTTGGCAAAGTTTTATCCATTTGTCCCGAGTCCTGAGATCTTTACAGGGTGCATCAGGTCTCTCGGGGTGGATCGATACCTGCAAAAAGAAATGCAGAAATGCCTTTTTGGTTTAGAAGGAGAAGTTTGGGGCTCCATCAGCGGGTGTAACTCATCCACATTCTTCACCCTTTGTCTTAAGCTGCACCAGTTGTTTTTCTCGTGGACGTGAGAACCCAAACACAGACCTGATAACGAAACCTCCCACCCACTTTTGGTCACAGAACTTTTATGAAGGATTGCATGTTGGAAAGACTGTTTGTGGCCTCACCTTGTTTGAACTTCACAAGCCTCACGTTCCTACCACTCCACTTTCTCCTGCTTCATCTCACCATGGGCAAGAACTTACGGAGGTCTGGTTTGCTCTGCTTGATGTTGTTTAGTTTATCTTGCCCTTATTTATAATTATAATAATTCTCCCTATTAAGGTCCCACAGACTTTTTGGTTTAAGTTCTTGCTCTCAGAATACCAAGGTAAACCTAGTTTTAGAAGGTAACATTTGTTACAGAAGAGCTTCTTTAATTAAAAGAAAAAAAGGATTATTGCCACATTACATTTTTTACTGAGCAAGACTCAGTAGCATAAGTTTTATCCTTTATAAAATAAACACATTAAAATATGGTGACTAAATCAGACTGGAGGATTTAAAAGATATTTTCAGATATGTTTATTTACGTAATGACTCTTATTTTGTCACTCTTACGTGAAGAATGTGGCACCATTGTCAAAAGGACCTTTTGTAAGGTTTATCTATGTGAATAAGCAAATTCTACATATTTTGAGTATTTGCTATAATCTCCAATATGCAGTGGCTCTTCCCACTACTTTAAGCTAAAAGCGCATTTTTTTTTCCAGAGTGAATTGTTTTGGGGTTGGTTTTTGGTTTTTTTTTTTTTGTTTTCAAGAATCTCATTAATTTTTATTAAATGGTTTAGGTTAACGGGTATTTGCTTTTAAACTCACAAAGGATTATAATTAGAGGGAGTCATCTCTCTCTACTTTATACATTCATTAATATTAAATACCACTCATAGCCATCTTCACTGAGGTTTTTTTCCTTTTTGCATTCCCAAGCTGACGTAATGGTGCAGAAGAAGTGTTACTCTCACCACAGTTTGGAAGAAAACTGTCTGTATATTTGTGTCTTGTGAAACAGTTATTTCATTTCCTACCTGTACTTAACAGTGACACCAGATTGTGTATTTGAGTTAGCTTGTGTGAAAATTGGTATGTATGTCAGTTTGGAAACCTTTGTTTTCACTGGAGAGATACAGAGAGAGACACTGAAGTTTGTGGATGAGTGTCCACTTTGGGATAATGTGGCACATAGTGGCTTACATGGCTCTTCTACAGCCCTTCTGGGGAATATTTTTCCTTACTTCACAGTTAATAGCCATCAAATTGCCTTTCTCAAGATCAGTATAGATCATAGCCAGTAAAGGGGCTTGTCCCAACCCATGAGCTAGTTGGAAGCCTACGTGTGGTTCTCTTGCACAGGCTGTACTGTTTTGGTGAGACTATTGGTAGTCTGTAAGGGAACGGTTGCAATTAGTTATCCCTGAAAATAAGTCTATAAAGGAACTGTTACTTGTGGCTGGTTGCCTCCAAAGCTAGGTCAAGATGGGTGGGAGAATTTTGTGTGAGCTCCTCTGAGGCTGTTTATGCAGATCTTTTGAGACTTGTGTTGATGGGAGGGTTCTGGGAAGCTCAAACAGCGAGTCTGCTCACATGGACGAAGGCTGTGCATTGATCAGTGGCATCTCTGGAAGCTGAGGGCCCTTATGAGGGGTTGCACTTCTGCCATAAGGCTCATAGAATAATTTGGGTGGGAAGGGACTTTAAAGATCATCTGGTTCCAACTGCCCTGCCATGGACAGGGACACCTCCCACTAGATGAGGTTGCTCAAAGCCCTGTCTAGCCATCTCCATGACTCAGAACACATGACAACATCTACTGATAGATCCCCCTTGGAGTGGGAATTTGTTTGAAAGAATTCAAGGTTGGGGCATGGAAGTTGCTTTACATCCAGTTAGCACACTGGCACCAGATTTGGGCTGTGAAATAAATGCTGATGTTCTGTCTTGTAACGCCCTCAGTATGGAAATCTATAAGGTCTCATCTGCCTCAATAGTCAGGTTGATGGGCTCTGAGGTCCCCTCTGATGTTAGTTTGTTGTGAAAGAAGATCTGGGGGCCAGTACAAGCAAAGAAAGTCATCCCTGAAGCTGTTGATTGAGGAAAAAGTCTTAAGTCGGGATGTATGGAGACAAGTCTATGATGCCAGTATTCTGGTGTGAACATTAGGGGCTGAGAAATTTGGAGGAAATCAACTGGCACTTGCCAGCCAGCACAAGTTGTACTTGTACCTGTTCTTTGCAAGCTTCTGTATTTTTTTTCTAGTTCCTTATGGAATATATGCACTGATTAAAAAAGAAAGGAAGGAAAAGGTGCAAAGAAGAAATGACCATCAGCCACAGGAGAGAATGATTACTGTCATACAAATGTGCCAGATCTAAAGAGTCTCAAGAACCTGTATTCCTGCTCTAGGTTTTCATATGAACCCATTTCTGCAGTATCTTGATTATATTTTTTTCCCAGTGGAAATTCTGTAGCTCTTACTGTGACACAAGTTAAATAGCAGCCCACAGCTGATCCAGTTCTTTAGGTCTGCGTGGTCCATTAATCTCAAATTTCAGGTTTTCTGGTGCTCAGAAAAAGGGGCTTGGGGGACTCATTTTGTGCTGTGTGTCTCAACACCACTGAATCTGTCAACTGATTTGTATCTTCTACAGAATATTCCCTCTGCTTACCCTGCAGCGTGGAAAGTTTCAGGTGTTGATTTTGAAGGATGAGATCTCTATTAAATCACAATTGCAGCGTATCTGCCTTGCTCTGCCAAAGCTCAGACCTGGAACAGACTGTGAAGCAGGCACACAGCATGTGGGAGACAGAAGTGTTGTTCATGCAGGAAATTTTGAAGTGCTGTGGGATTCATTCCTTCAGTGTAACTCACTCATTCAGTTTCATTCATTGTCCTTTGGTTGGTTGGTTTTGTGTGGGGTTGTTTTTTTTTATATATGTAAACTTTCATAGAATGTCTTGGGTTGGAAGTGACCTCTAAAGCTCATCTGGTCCAACCCCCCCTGCAATGAGCAGGGACATCCTCAGCTAGACCAGGTTGCTCAGCATCCCATCAAGCCTGACCTTGAATGTCCCCAGGGATGGGACCTCCATCACTTCCCTGTTCTAGTGTTGCACCAGCCTCATAGTAAAGAACTTCTTCCTGATGTCCGATCTAAATCTACCCTGCTCTAGTTTAAAACCATTGCCCCCTATCCTATTGCTACATGGCCTTTGGAAGCAGCCTCTCTCCAACTTTGTTGTAGGTCCCACAAGAAGGGTAGGGCCACAAGAAGGTCTCCCTGGAGCCTTCTCTTCTTCAGGCTGAGCAAGCCCAACTCTCTCAGCCTGGCTCCCCAGCAGAGGGGTTCTAGCCCTCCCATCAGTGCTGCAGCTCCTCTGGCCCTGCTCCAACAGGTCCATGTACTTCCCTTGTTGAGGGCTCCAGGGCTGGACTCGGTACTCCAGGTGAGGTGTCACCAGAGCAGAGTTTCAGAATCACCCCTCTGGATCTGCTGGCCACGCTTAACAGTGAGAATGAGTGGTTGCCAGAGCTGTAGGAACCATCAGTAGCTCTGGGGCTAAACTGAGGGACAATGAGTATGTGGGTGTGAGAATTTTGTTTACTGTGCATCTCAACTTTATCCCATTGGAAAATTCACTTGCTCTTGCGGAAGATGAAACACGCCTGGTGAGGTGTGGTGTGCTGGGTTTCTACAGCATCTCTGGGGCACAGCTTCGTGCAGAGGGTGGGAGCCTGGAGGAGGGTAGGAAAAAAAAAAAGATCAAGGGCAGGTCTTGGCCCACAGAACCGTGCTTTGGCAACTCCTACTCCTTTCAAATTGTGGGAGCTGAGTGAAAGTGACTGATCTTTCACTGCTAAAACACTACCAGTAACTAAGCTGACAAGCGGTTTTAATGATCAAAAGGAAATTAACACAGAATTACATTATCCTTCCCACGCACGCTGTGTATCCGGGTGTTGGGGAATTGCTGTTCCTGACTCTGAGTACATCAGTGTTGATCAAGGCCATTATTCTGCTCGAGGTTTTTTTGACAGCAACTAAAAATGAGAGCACTTGAAACTAAAGCCACATTTCATGTGTATTAACTCTAACACAAGTGAGTGTCTGGGTTACCTCAAGCACGATGATGACTGGTTACACAAACGTGTATCAGCATTTGATTTCATTTACCAACACCTCTGTCCCCTTGGTTGCAGCAAGCACTTTTGGTTTAAATGAGGTATAATCTGACATGGAAAATAAAGTGCTCACTGGTAGTATAGCACTAGGTGTAATACTGTGATTGCTACAGTGAGTTCAATGAGAAGCAAAAATGACAAGTGAAAATGTTGTTAAATGGGGAATGGCCCAGAGATGTCTTTCATTGGGGTTGGGTTCTTCCTCTGTTGTCATCATTGCCAGATGCCATCCTTACCTGCTGGCACCACAGGGGGTTATCTCAGCCTCACTTAAGGCGGGGGAGGTTGGCACTGATCTTGGTGGAAGTGTCTCTAATTGAAGCATTGTTCACGTGTCCAGGGCAGAACTCAAGTACTCTACCAGGACCACCACTGTGGTCTCTGGCTCCAGTCCTGGACAGCAACCAAACTGCCTTGAATGGTTTGTGGTTTTGAGTGCTGTAGCCAGGTAGTGTCCTGTCATTTTCAGGCTTTCACTTTAGAGGAAGCACGGGCCAAAAGCATGTAGCTCCTTGATGGTCAACATGTGCTTTAGCAAGCTCCCAAAAGCTGCAGCAGCAGGCTCCCACTTTGGACTACTGAAGGCAGGGTCACAGGCTGACCAAAGCATGGAACCCCATCTGCTCTCCTGATTTACCCCTGGTTCAGCACGGGGATGTTGCGTTTTCCCCTAGAGACCCATTTTGCTGTCAGCAAAGCGTACGGCTGAGATCCACAGGTTAAAAAAGCAATATGCCAGATCTTTGCCCCTTTCTACCCTTGAAACTTAAAAGCAACCTAAAAACCCACCACAGAATATAATAATGAAATCCTTTTGTTGGGAGAAATATTGCCGGTGGCATCAGCACTGCAGCTTGCTTGGAAAACACCACCTTAATTCATGCAAAGGCTGCCTCAAAAAGATGGGATAACAGAGACACCTCTCTGCAAAGACCTTTGGCAACAATAACTTTCCATTCACACAAAAATTCTTCATTTGCATGTAAAAGGGAGTTATGAAAACAGAATTTCATAGACACAGTTGTTATTTGAAAAGACCTCTGGTAGATACATGCTTTCTGGTCAGCCTAAACTACACTTCCCTTCCTCTGATGAGTTCAGGCTTAGTTGAGAATTGCCCAGCAAAGTCTCTTTTTGCTCTAGCTTTTGAGGTCTCCAATAGTGTGTCTCCACAGGATTAGGAACCCTTACTGTGAAAAAGCCACGTGGTTCAGAAGGAAGAATGAGGCCAGGATATAAGGTGCTACATTTCCATGGCTTTTCAGCTCAAAAATGGGCTTCTGGCAGCAAAAGATGAGACACAGTCCATGTTATCTTACACCCTGGGCAGTGCTTCACACTTGCGTAAGGGCGCATGCGATGCTAAAGGCAACCTGCATGCCATGGCTGTATGAGGTGCAAGAGAGGAGACCTGAGCTGAGGGTTTTCGGCATATTGCCACTTGAATACGGAACAGCAAGCGCAAACCCAACCAAAGCTGCAATGCTGCAAAGCGAGTCAGGGCTTTGCGTTCGTGTGACATTTGTTCAACTGTGAAATGACACCGTAGGGACATAAGGACGTGGCCTCGGCGCTCTTGCAGTGCTGGGGGCTGTGTCGTGGGTTTGATCAAGAATGAACAGCACATGCTCGTTTTGCAATCAGTTTTACAATTCTGAATACTTTGCAGCTATTTGAGAGTACAATGAAACCATTATGTAAGCTGCCTGTTAGAACATATGTTACTGATTTAAATAACATTCAGGCTTTAAAAGTTTTTGCTTCTGATGTCAGAATTATCTGTACAACCAAACCATTGTGTGCTGACATACGGACTGGATCATTGTTATCACAGCGCAGCTTGACAAATTCAACTTGATATCTGTAGATCAGAGCTGAGATACTTCTTTTTTTTCCCTTTATTTTGTAAGTCCATAATTTAGCCAGTCTTTTAAAATCTAAATCTCTCTGATTACCGGTGCATTCATTTTCAGAGCAACCTTTAGAGATAAATAATATCCACAGCAAAGGCTATTTTAGATGTATTGCTTCTGAAGATTTATTCAACAGACACATGTGTGCTTTGAGATAGTTTGCAAGTTCAGTGGATTTACTGTTTTATTTCTAGGTGAATGATGTGATAACAGCTTCCAAAAGAAACAAAGGTTTTCAAGCTGATGAATGTGGTTGGGGTTGTGCTGTTGTGTTTACTGGGTAGCTTGAGCTCAGCGGAGCTGTTCAAGATTTATTGTGGTGAAACCAAGAGTGGGATTTGGCTCTCCAGGTCTGGTCTCTGTCCAGTAAAATTTTGGCTGGAGTGAATCAATCCCCAAAGAACAAGCATGTTGGATTAACAGAAGAACACACTATTTCTCAAACTTGTTATTAGGTGTTGTAAGCCAAACTCTGCCTTGCCCCTGTGCTCTCCCTTCAGTCTGGGGGAGTGATGACAAGGTGGGAGCATCACATTTCATGGGAAAAAGTACTAAATGGTTGTGCACAAGTGGGGAGGGTGTTGCCAAGACCCTCACAGAAAGACAGAGCTGTTTGGTGAGTTCCCATCCCTGCAGCAGTATCTGGAGAAAGTTGGAACCCAGGTTTCAAACCCTTCACTTTATTAATTTAATTTCTTTTAAGTCAATCACAAATGCACATTTATGGGTTCAAGGTGAAGCTAGGGGAGTCTGTGTTGGTTTATTGGCACTTTTGGATTCTAAAAATGTGATCTGGTACTTGGTGCGTGTTCTGCAGGCAAGTGTGTAGGTGTCTGTGTGGAGTAATTACTCTGGAGGACACTGGTTTGGCAGCCTCAGAGGCTATAATCCTTGGTTTATCACAACCAAAGACGTGAAGTATGCAGTCCCACCCCATCCACTGTCTCTGCTTCAAACCTGACCTGCGGGAACCGTGGCAGAAGTGAGCAGGATGTATAATTGCTTTGCCTATTAATTCCTTGCCCTTTTTGTAATGTTCTTGGCTTCCACATCACTCAGGATGGGACACTTGTCCACTAGAATTGAATTATCTATTGTGTTCGTTAGTGAGAGCTACATTTTCATTACAGTGTCCTCTGTTTCCTTGTAGACACTCTTTGTTGTGTGCACATCACTGGGGTGCTCCTGTGCTGCATTGTGCGACCAACTGCCACCAGCTTTGTACAGCATCTTCTTCCTATTTCAGCTGTCAGACTTCTCAGTTTTATTCTGTACTCTATTTTTGGAATAGATGCCATCATTTTCTATATGTCTCTGTCATGCCTAATACAGGAGGGTTCTGGTCTCTGAGTGTGTCTTATTAATTTTAGTCTTGGTCAATGATTATTTTTGGAGGGGGTCTTTTGTTGCACTACCGTGTATAATTATAGTGGATTTTCTCTCTTACTACCCAAGTAAATTGTTATTATTCTTATTCATTTACCTTGATAAATTATTATCACAGCGCAGACTCCAGTTAATTCCATTTTTTGTTAAAAAGTCATGAGCTGCATCTCCGTGGTTGGGGCTGCTCTGACCTGCTGTCCTCCTCAGAACTGAAAACATCTCTGTGTGCGCGCTTGTAGGGCTAGGGAGGTAGCGCGTGCTCCTCAGCTCGCTCGGCGCTGACCCCCTCCTGGCTGGATGTGCCAGATGCAGTAGAGCTGGTCCCGGAGGAGACCCTCCCATCTCTTGCAAGCCCCGGAGTTCTTTTCTCACCAGCCAGAATATTTCAGCAGTGTTTTCAGAAGTGCAGGTGCAGGCAGTTGCTGGGAGCAGCTTGCTTTGAGCTCCGTTGCTGTTTCGCCTTACAGCAGCCGTGCTCTCGGGGGCAATTATCTGCATAGTAATTAATGAAGGAATTTTCTCTGATGCTGCAGTGTGATTCACACAGCTTCCAAAAGATCAGTTTGTTAGTTACTGCATAAAATATTTGCAGATGTACTTGTGATAGTGTTTCTGACTGGAGATGTTGTATGGTAGTGTGATGTTGATGGTTGGAGTCAATCTTAAAGGTCCTTTCCAACTGAAAGGATTCTAGGACATATTATGGATGCAGGACTAAAAGTCTACAGGGCCAAAATGTGACTGCCTGGCCTAGCCTCTAGCTCTACCTCAGTGTCAGCGAGGGGATCTTTGTTCCTGGCTTTAACTTGCAGCAAAGTTCCATTGTTGGGTCTGGGCAGAGGAAAAGGTCCTTTTGCCAGTTCTCCTCACTGCTGCCTGTCTGTGGTAGCAGGGAAGGAGAGACAGTTGTTGGCTTTCCGTAAGAGCTGGAGAGGAGTTCTTGCAGAGCAGGGGTAAAGATCCCTTGGCTGATACCAAACACTTTGTGTAACACAGTTTATTCATTCTTAGTATCATGTTTCTTGGGTTAAAGATGAGCTTGGGACAGCCAACTTCAGCCTCACAAGAAACCAGTTCCCATCAGCTTCCATGTTTTCTTTTCTTCTCTGTGGTGTCTGCATAAGCATTTTTTAATAACAAGACCCTGTTACCAAACACTGGGTTGCATTGCAAAGCACCTTTTGCAAGTACCCAGGACATGGAGTACACAACCTCATGCCTTTGCCCAAAATACTAATACTGATCAACTTTGATTAGTATTAACCTTAAACCTGGCTGGTGCCCATTAGCTGTAGGGGAGTCAGAGCTGCAACCATGAGTGAAACTGGAATGGATTTGAGACCATGCCCTTGGCAGAGTAAATTGTGAGGGTGAGTATGTTTTAGAAGTAATTTAAATTAGTGTTTTCTGATGGTGTCTGCAGCAGGAGAATGCTTGAGGACTCGTTATCTGGTAATTTCCAGTGAATACATGCTGCGTGTGACTTAACAGGCATTGTGTGCATGGGGTTTAGTCATAGCCAGCACTGGAACTGGAAACCACAACACGCAGAGGAAAATACAGTTTAACTCTGGGACCCCTTGACCTCCGAGCAGGAGCAGGGGACTGATTCTTCAAAACACCTGAAGTGATCAATATTTGAGCACTGGAGGGAATATCTGTTTCTTCTTGAGTCCTTGTGTAAAAACTGGTTGGGAATTAATCCCTGGCTTTGGATTGGCATCCTTTGTATTGAGGGAGGAAGCATATTGCTCAAAGCACCTTCTGTGGCAAAAGGCTGTCAGTTTGGAAGTGCAAGATGAAGTAAAACTGAAACTAAAATTCATTATCCATACCATATAGAAATTAATTGGCATAGGATTGTCTTAAGTATTGCTGGCCTAATAAACAGAGTGTCCATCAGAAGCACTCGTTTCAACGATACAAAAACAAGTGTGACCTCTTTACCTATCTTCAGTGGATTACAGAAAAGAAAATTCTTCACCAAAATTAGCCTGGAATTTTAAAAACTCATCAGTGCTTGAAGTAGGTCATGAATAGTTCCTTCACTATACTCCTAATGCTGTATTTGTGTTTATGGGTGTGCTGGCCATCCTTATTTAATTTAATTTCTTTCTTATTATAGACATGCAGCTTGCAAATCTAATAATAAATTCCTGTAAATATTAGTTTGGGAAGCATCTGTTCCTTAAGGAAGCCTTAGAACCAGTGGGTTTTTATATTTATCAAATACTCACAACGTAAATAGTCCCTGGAAGAACTTCTGCAAGGCTGGGGATGTGACAGCTTACAGGGGTGTTATGATTCTTTTCGGCAGGCAAATCCAAATGAGTACTTAGGAAGAAATGTGTCAAACTTCCATCTTTTTAGGGGCTTACCCGATCACAGGCACAGTACTACAGTGACAAGCATTCCTTGGAGGTATTGTGGTTTGTCAGTTGAGGGTTTTCTCCTGTAAGAGGGAGTAGCCTTAGATGGAAAGACGTGTCGAATGTGTTGTGTGACAGATTTTTCTTCTTTGCTTGGTTCTGGCTATTAGATCAGCTGTACTGTTTGTACTGCAAAGGCGATAAAACATTATGTAAATGCTTTGTATGCATCATCAGCTTACTTCAATCTGCAGCGTGCAGGGAAGAGATGGGAAGAGGCACCCCAGTGCCTGGGGCCCTGCAGTGGTAGAGGGTGGATGAAATGAGGTAGAACTGAGTGATACCTATGAACAAACCAAGCCCCAGAAGACAGGGGTGAAAATCCCCAATTTCACACTAGAAACTCCTACTCAACCTTGTAGTTGGCAAATCAGAGGAGAGAGGCGCCTGGGGATATTTTTCTGTGCATCCATCCTTTATTCAGTATTATGCAGCTTACTTTCTCCTGATGTGGCCCTTCCCAAGTGTTTAGATGATGAAGAAACAACAGAAAACACAGACCAGAATACACTTACCCCTACTGGTGAAAGCCCTCCCTTCTGGTCTCTGGGGCTGACTGACTGGGCAGCCTCCTGAAGTGGGCAAGTTGACTGGAGGAGGTTTGGTGCAAAGCTGCATCAAGGCTGCAGGAGGTTCTCAAAGGGCAGTACAAAGCTGCTCTTTTCCCCTGTGGTGCATAAAGAGAAGACGTGACTGAGGGAACTGTTACCTTATTCCAAGATCAGAACAGACCCCATGACCATATTCTTTTATCTTCTGCAATTTTTCCCTAGACAGTGAACTCCCTGCTGTTTCCTACCTCTGCTGCTAAACTGTCCTCATATTTAGTTCCCCACCGTTTGGTTCTTCATTATTCAGATAATCTGATACCATGGCTACAATAGAGAATGTTGAGCTTTTGGTTGGTTTGGGATTTGACAAAGTGGCTTATTTTGTTTGTGTCTGAGTAGTGGCTTTATGCAACTTCATGTTACCGGGGGTGGAAGCTGACTAAGCCCCCGGTTTGATTTGCCACCATTTTTGCCTCATGAGTTATCTTTGTACTGTGTGCTATTGCAGTATCAGTGAGACTTGCGTGGAGTTAAGCAGGTCAGAATGTGCTTCTCTGGGTTAGGAGAAGAAAGTTTGGAATTCATATAAATGATTCTTTATATTTTGCTAGACGTAAAGGGTGGGAAAACTGGATAGAAAGGATTATAACTTTCTGCTAAATAAAAGTGTTCTTTGGCAAGAGTGCTATTCCTTTCAACTGCAAAATCAGAAGAAAGGTAACTCCATAAAGAGACAGAGGTGACTGTGCAATCACCTTAGGTATGTTAATTTGGGTTATGTGTGTAGAGCGAATGATGCCAGCATAAGCAAACCTCAACTACCTGCAATTTATGACAGAATTACCATGATGTAACTCTTGGATTAATCTTATTCAAACTGAACTGGGGTGGCATGATGTCAAGCATGATGTCATGCATGATGTCTGCGTGAGAGAGAGTTAGAGAGGGGTACAGTTTTATTCTCCACCTTTGCCATTTTTAATGACATTTCTTGTAAACAACATGAGTTTTGAAGGAAGTAGCAGTGGCCTAATCTTAGAAATAAGAAAGGCAAGTCTTGAGTTCCTTCATCCATTCAAACAACGCTTGAATTGTTTCTTTTATAAGGGATCTCGGAACCACGTTGTCTCATCTCCATGTCCTGTGGATGGCTCGCTGTGGGCTCTCAGATTTAGATGGAATCTCTTCCTTCAGCTCTCTAAAAGTAAGTGTAAATGTGTCCTGCCAAATGATGATCTCAAAACTGTCTTCAGTTGATACACTTTACTTGTAGTCTTCGTTGTCTTCTCACCGTTTGTTTTTCTAAAGGGCTTTGGTCGGTTGCCTTGAATTGCATGTGTTAGTTTAAAAGATGCCACAGTATTTTTTTTAAAAGGTGTAACAGTCAGGTCTGATCCTGAAGATGCCTAATGCAGCGTAGCATTTGTTGCTGTATTAGCCAGAGTTATTTAAGGCAGCAGCAACCACACTTGAAAAGTGCTCACTTCCGTGCTAATTTTGTGCTGTGCCATGTAATATTTCCAAGATTAGAAAAGATTTTGCAAAGCTTGAGTGTTATTTGTGCAAGCCTCTGATTTACATATTCATGCTGTTTACTTCTGCTGAGGAACTCTACATAGCCTATAACAACATCTCTGACCTGAGCCAGCTGATCTGGTTGGATCACCTTGAAGTTTTAGACCTGGAAGGGAATAACATTGAGGACATCAACCAGATGCACTACCTGGGACTTTGTGGCAAGCTGAGCCACCTGACAGTGGAGGGCAACCTTATTTGTCTGAAGCCAAATGCAGAATCTGCAGAGGTGAGGACTTGGTTTGTACAGATTGTGTTAATTTATGGCAGTGCTTTTTTAGTTTGAGTTGGAAATGAAGAATGTTTCTGCATCTTCCCGTGGTGTCATTCTGAGCAATCATAGGGGATGTATTTCCCAGCTTTCATTTCTGTTCATTTTGTAGTCTCGTGGGTATTGTCTCCAAGATGATCACAAATGTAATACAAGGACTGCTAGTGAGGACTCAGGCCTGTCTCCTAGCAATGTGTTCCTTCTTACCTGCAAGAATGGGATTAAACTAGAAAACAGCTGACTGGATCCATACAGCTGTTCTATCTTCTCCCAGCTCGCAGTGAAAACAGGCATCTTAAAGGATGACTAAGGAGAGCATGTATCCAGTTGTATGACATCCTTCTAGCCTGGAGGGATCTTGCTGTGGGTTAAGAAAGTATTTTTCTTACAAGATTTGCCAACAGCAGTGTCTCAGATATATGTCTTTGGGCTTTTGCATTTCTTTTGGAGGCTCTCTTGGATGTCCATGATCAAGTCCTCCAGGACTACTGTGCTGAAAGGATGAACCCTTAGGCAGATGATGTTTGAGATAACTAGGAAAAGCTACATTGCAGGAACTGCTTGTTGTCCTTTCCCCTGAAAGGTTGAAATCAAATGACCAAAGAGACCTTCAGCAAAAGCTGAAGGTACAAAACACAGTGATTCACCTCCTATGTACTGGAATGAGAAAATAATTTCTGTGAATGTCTTTTGTTGAGGGCATGAGATCCTCTGTGTCCCAAAGATGAAAGCACAGTGATACATGATCTGCTTTGGGTTTCAGGGCACTCAATAACAAAAGGAAGGGAGATCTAATTCTACATGAACAGTCTTAGAGCTCTTTCACTTCCCCCTGCTTTAACAAAAAAACATTGCTGGGATGTAAACAAGCCCCTTGGCATGTACTGAAAAGGTAACTGGAGGAAAACCAGAATTTATAAAACTTGATCAAATAAGACTGTTCCTCATTGTGGTGACATAATGTCTAACTCATATCATCAGATGGCAGTTTATGGCCAGCTCACACTATACGTCATCCAGGCCTTTCAGAATATACCCAGCACTCAGTAAAGGCTGGCGCCGTGGAGAGCTGGTGACACAGGGGTTGGGAAGCAGAGCAGGACCTGGTACTGTGACTCCATGTGCCAAAAAGTCATCATGCCTGAGACATTAGTTTGCATAAAAGGTCGGGTGTGATACTTGTCCTGGATTTCGACTTGAGAACTTAGGTGCTGCCACTGAAACTCACTCATACAGGAGATGTGTGTATTTTAAATCTTTGCACTTTTTTAGATACGTGAGTTATTGGCATTTTTCAGATGTAATTGTTGGCTTGGTCATATCCCTCAGTAAAAAGAGCCACAGAAGGTAGTGCTCTAGCTATTACAATTTCCCTTTCTGGAATCCAGAAGAAGATATTATACACTTGCCATTCTGTTCTGAACCAGTAGAGACCACACTTGTCACTGTTTGTAACCAAAATGCTTTCTCCATTGATATTTCTCCCTTAGAAAAAATGCAATCATGAGAGGGAAAAATGTATTCCTTCAGTAAGGAAGCACTGCCTGCTTCTGATGGACAAAGAACGTCTCTCACAGAGACAAACATGACTCCTGACACTTCCCTTCTCATAGCTTCCTACTGTGAAATGGTGCCATATATCCTAACAGCATAGAAAGTCTGTTTCTACTCCTATGTTCTTCCTGCTCGATGGAAGTGGTGAGTTTGGAGGACATAGTTTTCACTTGGCCTCTTCAGTCCTTAACTGTACTCGTAGTGGAGAAATGTCAGATTGGCCCTGGTTTGTTTAGCTGAGGAAATCAGTCCTTGGGATGGTTCTGCATGTTGTCAACTAACAGGAATTGAAAGAGGAGTGGCATGTGGTGGTGGGTCCTGCTGCTCTTCTCCACACTGAATGGCCAGCTCTGCTCCTGTGCCAGTAGTTGTATTCAAATGCCAGCCCAGATTTGATGAGGGAGTCTGCACAACAGTATGTTCTGTGACAGAGGCAGGCTGTGAGTTTGCCAGAGTCTCCCACCCCGCCTCCATGTTGAGAAGGTGCTCAGCCCTGGGCTGGTTACAAAGCTGGCTGAGAGATTCTCCATGGGCTTTGTTGCTTTCTTGGCTTCAGCTTATGTCTGCATTTCTTCGGGGTATAGAAAAGCCACCTGAAGCATAGACAAGAATAGATGTTGGCTACTTTGGTGTGCCCTAGATGACCAGCTCTAATTCCTCAAGATCCCTGTAGCCTGTCCCTTGCTACAGCTCTGTAAAGCTCCCCTATATATTTAATCTACAGAGTGGTCCAGCTAAATTTACTGCTCTTTCTTCAGACAGCCTGTTTGCTCTTTGTAATTTGATTTTCAGATGAGCTCATCTTCCCCTGTTATCTAAACCAAGAGCAGCAACCTGATGATAAATTCTGCAGCCTCTGTTGCAGTTAATGTAACATGAGCATAACATGATGATTCTCTCCAAGAGGACATGGCTGGAAATTGGCTGTAGCCCAGGCCCTGCTCAGAGCCCACGTGGTACAGGGTAGCACTGGGCATTGGTTGACTCATTTTCTAAATTAAGATTAAAGGCTTAGTGAGAGAAATGTAGTGTCTGCCTCTTAAGAAAAACAGCCACCACCACAGCCTTTATTTGGCGAGTTCCCTCTGCCAGTCTCAGTGCTGCACCGTGTGGAGGGAGGGAGCAGTGAGACAGCCAGGTCCTGCAGAGAGAGATCTGTTTGTGGCAGCTCCACATTGAACGAGGACGTGGCTTTTGAGGGCATTTCTAATATTGTGCTCAAAGTCTTGAAAAGCTCAATGTTCGTCTGGCTGGGGCAATTGCTTGGTAGGCAGCTGTCCATTTGTATTCTGCTGTTCAACAGTAGTGCACTGTTCCTTTATACCTTCTTTAAGTAGAAGATGCCACCATCATTGTTTGCTGCCTTTTGTAATCGAGACTATTTTAACAAAAAAATATCCCTGTTGCAAAGCAGTGCGACCCAGTCAGCCCTGAGGTGTCGCGAAATTTTCCCAAACACAAAGGTGCCACATAAAGGTGTCTTTCTACCACTGGAATCCACCAAACCAGACCAATTTGCTGTGTGCTGTAAGCACAGTTTTAGCTGTTCTGGATTGGTCTTGCTGCTCAGAGGTCCCCAAGCACTGGCATGAGCTCATGAATCAGTTTATAGCATGTCATCTCCACCCTCACACACCAATGGGGGCTGCCCCTGCACTTGCCTCCGTGGCTTTCACACCGAGCCCATGTGCGCTGGGAGCAATTGCGCTGCTTTCCCAGCACACAGGAAAGAAGCCCAAGTGCAGCCCATTTTAGCCTTCTGTGCGACCTCTCACCAAAGAAAACGTCATCTGAAGTGAGCCATGGCTTCTGACGGCGTTTAAAATCACCCACAGCAAACCCCTGAGGACTGCCCCAGGGTATCTGTGCAGTTCATTTGCTGTAGCAGGTTTACGGGTGTGCCTACAAACACGACCTATGGAAACGCTCTTTTTCTGTCATCAGTGAAACGAAACTCCTGACTGTAGTTATTTCTGTTGAATGTTGTGAATGGATTTGCCTGGTAGAAGGTGTTTCCAGTTACATGGCACTCATAGAAACTGAACGCTGCTGTGCTGCTGGTGGAAGTCCATGGTGTGTTCAATACGCTGCTCATGTGACCACTTTCTCAATTTCTCCAGGAACCAGATTATAATTACAGAGCTGAAGTAAAAAAACTCATTCCCCACTTGGAGTATTTGGATGAAATACCAGCAAGCCAGACTACTCTCCTTCCTGCCAAGAAGATGCATGAGGATTGGCTGATCATCAAGGAATTCATCAAGGAAGGTGGTTTAGCTGGAGACTTCTCCTGGTTAGGTATGTCAGGTTTCCTGTCGGGGTTCATTTTTTAGGATATGTTGTGTGAAGAAGAAAGACAAAGGGCAATCTGGCCTCTTCAAAGCTACCATTTAATTATAGTGAAGGGTCAAAGGACATTGTCTTCTTCACTTGAGAAGCGAGGAAGCTGGGATTCAGCATAGTGCAGATTTAAATGAAAACTGTTCTGAGCTGGACATCAAGATCAGAAAAATGCAAACGACTTCTAGAGCATCAAGCAAATACAGCAGTAGTCAGGAGTCTGTACTTAGCATTTATTCATCATGATGGGAAGAAGTGAAGCTTGGGAAGGGGTATTTCAACCTCAGCTGTCATAGCCCTTTCCGTGGCAGCTGTCAATCCCACATAGCATGGATGTAGCAGGATTTCCTACTCCAGTTCAATAACAGGAAAGGCAATTTGGTCACCACTTCTCAATGGTAGCAACATCCTAGCAACTGAGATTGCGTGATCTCCTAAGAGATCTGTTCTATTCTCTTTGCCTCTGTGATTAAGTCCATTACATTCATTAGTAGAGAGTAAATGCTTTGAAAACAAATCTGTTGTCCCTTTGCCTGTAGCCTGAGTTGTAGTTCAAATGTCTGTGCTTTTACAGATCGTGCTACACGCACCTTATCACGTACCATTAAATATTACAAAGTATTTCCTATAACTGCTTCTGTTTCTTCCCATTAGTGTGGGCAATGCAGTTGGCTTCCCAGCCGCCTCCTCACCGCCCCCCCCAAGTTGTGCCTTGCCTGCCAACTGTGCTCCATTAAAAATTTACCTTGTTTTGGAATAAGTAGATACGTTTGTCCTTTATTTAATCCCTGTGGGTCTGAACAATTAGTTGTAATAGTAGTTATGGTAGGGAAAAAATCCATTAAAATCTGATCGGTCAGTGAACCTGCTTTGGCAACATCAGCTGTGGTTCAGAAAACTAGTTAACAAAGGGAGCTGACAGAAACAGTGGGGATGGAGCACAAAACTGTAAATTCATATTGCTTCCTAATGTAACTGCACTTAGGGCCCTCAGCTCGAAACAAGTGGTCAGGTTCAGACATCCCCATCTATTTTTCTTTCCTATAGCGATGTTGACTCACGTACTTTTCACATGTTGTGTATTTCATGGGTTTGTTTTAACAGTTATGGTCGAGACATTTTAAAGGTCCCTAACCCCCAGCTCTTAAGAAAATGATCACATTATTACAGAGATGATGGCTCCACTGTGGAGCTGTAGATGCTCAACACTTTACAAAGTGCGCTATTCTTCTGTGCACTGAGCTGAAACTCCCTCTCCTGTGGGTTGTTGGCTGCTCTTACAGTTGTGTTGTGCTCCCAGGACAGCTGGTGGTCAGGCAGGTAAGAGGACAAGGCTGTCTCGTCTTTCACTAGACTTTGTATAATCCACCCTGCCCTGTAACACTACAAAAACTCAGTTTTCACCTTTCTTTCTGTGGTAGAGAAGTATCTCCCTCTGAGGAAGTACTGGAAAATTCTATCACTGCCATTCCCAGGTTTCCATAACTCCTGGTATGTGGTTTGCCCTGCTTATCTAACAGCTTTGGTAACATGGCCATCACCATCTGCATTGTGTCTGGGCATTTAATATATTTTAAGGCTGGGGGCTTGGACTGTGCCTGTGGCAAGCTTGCAGTGGTTGTCCCACAGGCAGGTGAGCAGCAAATGAGAGGCAGCTTCCTCTGACCCTGGGCATACAGGCAGGCAAAGAAGCAGAGCCTAGGACACCTACAGCATCACCCGTAGAGCAATTGGAAGTGGGTGGTGAGTACAGAGCAGCTCCTGACCCCATACTCAGCCAGCAGCTGGTCTCTGGTGCCCAGGAGCAGGAGGAGTATGGGAAGGGACTTTGGTCCCCAAGTTCCACCATCTGCAGAGGTCAGCTACAGGGGACTGTGTGAAGCATCAGGAAGGCCTCTGTCACCAGGCTTGACCCATTCCAGCACGTTTCTTGGCCCATGCCAGCATGACACATTTTTCTGTCCCTTACGGCTCTGAGTGTGCAAGCAGCGTATGGTGATGGTGTGGTTTGAAGTCTTGCACCACTGTGCTTACAGTAGCAAACCCTGTCTCTTGGGGCAGCAACAAGGCAGTCTGGATGTGACCCAGAACCCCTGGCAACTTCCAGACCTGGAACTGTGCAGTGGTCTGCTGACACAGGGAGATCTAGCAGTGCCCGTCTCTTGTACAGTGGCCATCCTCCTCCACGTCCTGCTGTTCCTGATGAGCTCTCCACAGAAGATTGCTCCAGTGAATTGACACATGGTAATGTATGAGTTTTTAAAATCCTGTTCATTCCCACCTCCTTCTGAATGTTGTTATTGCTGATGAAGCCCTGGGTGCTTTGAATACCACCCACCCATGCCACTGCTAGATCAGGTTCAGTGTGTTTTCTTCCATAGCGCTCACCTGCTCTAGAGTGGGCCTGTCTTCATGTCCCCCTGCCGCAGAAGATGCAAGTCATCTGGACTTCAACCCCACCTCAACCCTTCACCCCAACACATTCTGTGCTGCTGTCCCTCTCAACAGCCTCATACTGCAGTGGTGCTCCCTGGCTGACCTCACCTTTTTCACCTCAACAAAAGCTGTCCTGCTGGCCTTGAAATTACACACCAGCCTAGCTGGGCCTCGCTTAATCTGGGCATGTCTTGTTCAGCCATAGGAGTGTGTTCCAAGGTAGTCCTGTGGTGATGCACATTCACTCCCCCTTGAATCATAGAATCATCTAGGTTGGAAAAGACTTTCAAGATCATTGAGTCCAACCATCAATGCTGCTCTGTATGTCTGCTGCTAAACAGCATCCCTATCCACCACATCTACATGACTTTATGTGCTCAGACTTTATGTCACTGCAGTGTCACCCTGCAACAGCAGCCCTGCTTCAATGAGCCCTTTCGTTTGGGTTTCCAGGGGTGAGTCCCTCAGAAAGAGGAGTCGGTTCCTTGACTTTACATACCTGATCTACAGGCTAGCCCAAAACACAAGTGTGCCACTGCCCTTCGTGCTCTGGCCACATGAAAGTCCTGCCAAGTTAGAAGCTCTTGGGGACATCTGGATGCAAAGGGTGTTCACTTCTGGTACAATCTCTGGCACTTCCCAAGACATCCTGCCCTGCCTTCTGGAAAGACATTGACAGTGAAAGACCTGATTCTGAGCAAGATCCAGCTGAAAAATGACCCAGCAAAGCAAGCAAAACCCCAAAAAGCAGAATTGAGTTGTAATGTGGATCAGTTCCCTGATCTGACTCACCCTGTGGCTGCACAAATGCTTGCACCAGCATGGTGAGGAGGCAGGGCAGGAGCAGGAGGAGACAGGTTCTGACAGAAACAGAGATACTGCCTCTTGGCAGCAGCATCTGGACACACCAGCTGACACTGGGAACCCTCACCATGAAATACTTATCTTCCTGTTGGTGGGAGATGCTGCTGATGACTGGTTTCAAAGACAGCACTGTTAGTTAAATGTTGGAGTAAAATGTTTTCTTTTTTTTTTTTTTCCTTTTTCCTTAGGACTTGGTATAGTTATATGTGGGAACCCTACCAAGGCACTTCGTGCAAGGAGGCAAAAGCTGGGTGTACGTTTTTCTTCTATACTTCATATTCCTGCCTGGTGACTCCATAAATCCTGGGACAGACTCAGCTTCCACTGTGCCTTTTGGCAGCTCACTCTCTGCTCTAGCCCTAAAGCCCCACAATGTGCAGTTGTCCTTCAGGAGGACAGAGGGTCTCTTGCCCTCGTGTTCCAAAGGTGCCAGGTGCTAGCAGCAATTAACCATCAGCTCTAATGGAACACATGAAAATCCATTATCAGCTGCTGGTGGCATGTTTCTCATCATCCTGGCTGAGCAAAGCATGAGGCAGGATTGCAAAGTTTCATAGAATTGTTTGGGTTGGAAGGCACCATAAAGATCATTTGGTTCCAGCCCCCTGCCACAGGCAGGGACACCTTCCAGTAAACCAAGTTGATAAAGCCCTATCCAACCTGGTCTTGAACGTATTCATAAATATGAATATGTGTATACCTAATATATAAGCGTCATTAATTAATTATAATAATAAAAATGTTTACTGGTATAGAGGTTACAGGCTCATGCTAGTGAGATACAAATCAACTTTTTTGTTATTGCCACACTGGGTTCCTCAAGCAGTTACAGGGCATGTGACTGTGGCTTTGGGGCTTCTTAAAACTGAAGAGCAACAAAATGCTGAGGGGTGATCTGAAATCTCAGGAGTAGCAGCAGACTTGGATGTCTTCTAAAATCCACAATCTAGAAACAGAGCTTGGGAGAGATCCTAAAGTTATCAGAATAGCTTCTGTCATTGCACCCTCGGCAAGTTTGCAAATGACACCAAGCTCAGTGAATTAGTTGGTAGCCTGAGGGACAGAATCCATCCAGAGGGACCTGGACAAGCTTGAGAAGTGGAGCAACGTGAACCTCATGAAGTTCAACAAGGCCAAGTGCAAGGTCCTGCTATCAGCACAGGCTGGGGGTGAAGGGATCAGGAGCAGCCCTCAAGAGTGAGAAGCCAGAGCTGAGCCAGCCCCATGCACTCGCAGCCCAGCAGCCAGTGGCACCCTGGGCTGCACCCCCAGCAGCGTGGGCAGCAGGGCCAGGGGGGATCCTGCCCCTCTGCTCCCAGGGCTCTGGGGAGACCCCCCTGCAGTGCTGGGGCCAGCTCTGGACTCCCCAGTACAGGAGAGACAGGGACCTGTTGGAGCGGGGCCAGAGGAGCCCCAGCAATGCTGGGAGGGTTGGAATCCCTCTGCTGGGAGGCCAGGCTGGGACAGCTGGGGGTGTTCAGCCCTGGAGAAGAGAAGGCTCCAGGGAGACTGTGTGGCCTTTGAGTACTTAAAGGGGGTCTACAGGAAAGATGGGGACAGACTTTTTAGCAGCATTTGTTGTGACAGGCCAAGGGGTGATGGTTTTAAATGAAAAGTTGGAGATTTAGACTGGAGAGAAGGAAGAAATTTTTGATGCTGAGGGTGGTGAGACCCTGGCCCAGGTTGCCCAGAGAGATGGTTGATGCCCCATCCCTGGAACTGTTCCAGGTGAGGTTGGCTGAGGTGCTGGGCAACATGCTCTAGTTGTAGATGTCCCTGCTTCCTGCAGGGGGGTTGGACTAGATGAGCTTGAGAGGTCCCTTCCAACCCAAACCATTCTATGATTTGATGGTTCTGGGTTCTACATGACGACACGGGCTCGCTGGAGGCAGAGTTGTGTGAATGCTTCTGCATCTTTTCTGCCTTCTCTCTCGAGCTGGTGTCAGCTGTGTTGAAAGTACGTGTGATGGCAGTGTAGGTGCAGCTTCAGATACATACATCCTCCTGCACTCCTATGGAAAAGATAAGGCATGAAGTGTGTTCTTGTGCATCTGTGCTCATGTTTACTCTCTAGGGATGCAAATGAGCAGGAAGCCTAGGTCTGGCCAGTCCTCTGTCCAGCTTTTCTTTCTCCCAGTAGACAAGAGCATCTGCTGACCCAGCCAGCACCAGTCCCCACACATCACAGGGAAAGAAGGATTCATTTGCATTGTTATTATTAAGGCTTTTAGCTTGTACTTGCTTCACGATTAAATTTGTTTTTTGAGGAAGAATCTTTACTGTTATGAGTCACTCTGGCTTTAAAAGAAGGAGTTTTGCTTTCTGTTGCCTTTTGCCATAAAAGGTGATGTTGCTTCTGGTATTTGTCAAATTTAGGGAATAAAACCCCAAATCTGAAAATCATCAGGCAGTTCTCTCTTCTCAGGGAACACTTGATAGCTGCTTCCTTAGTTCTTTGTTTTAGAAAAACCAAAATAAAGCAGTGTTTAGGGAATGCACTGCTGATTCCCCTTTGGGGCCTGCTTGATTTAGGTGGCAGGGAAATGTCAGGCAGCAGTTCTGCACGGACCAGGGAAGTATCCTGATTTTTCTTGTGCCAGGTTTCTAGAACATCTGGAAATTAGTGGCATTAAGCACCTGAAATAAAAAAGAAAACCAACAATAAAATATAGGAGTTAACACTACAACAAACCAGGCACAGTTATCTACAGACCAAAAGTTTTTCAGTTGGGCAGATAAACTGTGGTTCTTGTTGTCCATGGATCAGTAAGAATGTCATAGGTCTTTTGTAGGGGTCAGTGTTTTAACCCTAAATGATTTACAGTGGGGCTCATTGCATTATGCTTAACTAAAATCTATCCACCAGTTCCAAACTTAATGCTAAGGAGATGTATAGACTGGCAAAAATCTTGTGGTGCAAGCAGGGGTGCGATTCATTATCCACTCGAATGATGGAGCTGCAACAGAAGAGGAAGGGGTGGGCTTTTGGAAAAGGTTTGTCCACACTACAGACCTTAGTGCTGCTTCTGTGGGTAGAGCTGAACTGTTGTAGGTTATTCATGTTGGTATGTGTTTGAGTATCTCTAACCTTACTCTCCCTCTGCAGCGCCGTTTTACTGCTCCCAGCAGAAGGTGCTTTTTGTTTGGAGGTATTTCTGGCACAACGCCCATCCCACCACCTGAGCTTCGTTGGAATTTGACAGTCTCAGAAACTGGAATGATTAGAAATATTTATCAATTTTACTCTCCCTCACCGTGATGACCTTTTCCCTGCCTAGGAAATTTAAGCTTGTGCTCTCTTCTGAAAGCTTTCAGCACCTTGTTCCTCAGGAGCAGCAAAGCTTGTTTCTTGGGATGCTGGTGGCCCATTGGTTACCGAGTGCTGTTCTAGAGGCACTTTTTACCTGCCCAGCATGCTTTAGTCTCTTGTCATTGCATATTTCCTCTCACTTTATTAGTTCGTGTGTGGATTCAGTAGGAAGTCACCTCTCCTGTGGATTCAATGAGGAAAAAGTCACCTCTTTTAAATGTTCTTTAATTCTGTATTGGAAATGTGCAAGCAGAGATTTTCTCCAATCGGTCACCAAGTCAAGATTGACTTGGGTTCATTTTAGAAACAAAGTTCACTGTGGTTGAAGAGCGTGTGGGGAAAGACAGAGGGGTGGGGAAGGGGATCGTGAAGCAGGGAGCTGTACTCCTCGATTGTCAAGTCTGTTCCTGAAGCAACTCCTGATCACTCCTGCCCGTTTGACTCATGAATCTGTTGTTTTGTGTCTTGCAGTGGCATCGCTGAAGAGGCGGCTGTTATTGCTGGGGGAGATCAAAAGCTACTTCCAACTGCATCTTGTGTGTCATCTGCAAAACCACCAGTCGCAGTGAGTTTCTCCTACACACACTCTGTTTTCCCCAGAAAGGATTTGTTAGCTGTAAGCTGTGGTAATAACCTTTCCTCTCTATTTATACTGTGTCAGTTCACTTACTACTGCAAGATTGGATTTACCAGTCCCAAGCCAAATGGATGCGTTCCTTCCCTCTCCAGCCACAACACTAAGAGCTGATGCTGGGAGCTCAGCATTGCAAACTCTCCTTTCCTGGCCTCCTGTGCACCTTGTGGTGAGGAGGATGATGGAAGACGGTGTGCTTTGGTTGTGTGTCCTGGTTGGTCATCCAATGGCCAAGATGAGGACCGGACAAAATATTTTGTTCCCGAGAACAGCTGCAGAAAGTAAAACTTTTAAAAATAAAAAGAGGGAAGATAATTATTGCTTGGGCAACAAAGATAAAGCTTCCTGACTCATTTGGAGTGCTAGAAGCAATCAAGTCATATGTGTGTTGGCATCTCCTCATAGGTAGTGTCAGGAGAGGGTGTCCCAATGCTGGAGCATCCCTGAGTCTGTTCCTTGGAACAGTCTTAAAATGAGAGGCTGGAGATTTCTCAGCAGTGTAAGAGAACCAGCTAAGTCAGTGTTCTTTGAACACCAAACAAAAATGCTTGAAAATCCTCATTCCCTCAAAAACTTTTAATTTCTACCTAAAAGAAATTCAGGGAAGAAAACGCTTCCCTACTCCTACCAGCTGTCTGTGAATGTCCACGTAGCTTGCCTGTGATTCTTTTGTCAATAATCATCTTCTGCCAATAACCTGGTGAAACGTGCTCTGGTAATTTTAATATTTCACACTCTTTAAAATGGTGGTGTAACAATTACTTGCAAAACCATCTCTGGTTTGCAGACAATTAGTTACCTTGTCTTGTGCTGGTTGGAAGAGCTGAATGTGTCAGTCACGTATCTCCAGTTCAGAATCCATCTGCACATCTAGAAGGGCAGGAGCAAATCTGTGCATGTGCAAGTGTTTGCTCTGAGGAAAACTTGAGGACTTAATGAACAACAACAAGAAAATGCAAAGTGCTTAAGGAAGTGTACGACCCTTGTACGATTAAATGGCATTGGATGGTGGCAGTGTGTAGATTTTGGGTTATGGGGTTGGGTGTAAGGGAATTAATTGTGTGTGGGTAACTGATTCTCCTAAGGACTAATGGCAATAGCAGAAGGAAGTGATGCTTTGAAAGGAGAAGGTCCCAGAATCTCTGTGGAAAGGTTGTAGGAACGAGAACCGGACACAATGTGTATTTCTAGCCTTTGTCAATAATGCTGATGCATAAATTATACATGACTTGTAAAATAAGAAAGGCTGCTTCTAGTGGGCTGTTGTGTTTTGCCTGGAAGGACAGTGCCAGCTTGCAGCATATGTAGAGAATAATACCTGCCAGAAATTGAATATTGAGTGAAAGTAATAATTTCAATCAAAAGTAGTTAAAAGTGAGGCTGAGCCAAAGGAAAAAACAACTGCTCAGCTGGAAGACTGCTTCCAGTGCTGCAGACATGCCCCGAGACATATGTTTTATGTATTGCAAATATTGATCAAGGTTGTACCTTGCATTATCATGGTTCCTCATGGTTACTGTGACCAAGTTTTCTTAACTTGTTGAATGCCACTTCTTTCTCTGTGACCAAGTACAAAGCGCTTAGTGCTGGTGTGACAGGGAGCTCAGTGTTGTATGAGTTGGTTAGCTCAGCTTTCTTTCCTTCTGATTTAGTATTATGCAGAATTGACTGTTTTGATCATAAAAAAGCTAAAAACCAGTAGGGACTTCAACCTCTGTACTCTCCTCTGAGGTCCTTTAGTAAGTCTGCAAGCCAGCTTTGCCTCTGCTGAAGGCAGCATGATTTTGTCACAGAGCTTACTTGTGATTTCCACCCCCCCTAACCCATACATCCTATTCCCCTGCAGACATTTTCCTGGATGAATGGATGGATGGATGGATCTTACTGTGGACCATGAATTTTGTCTGGGTAAAATGTAGGAGGGAGAAAAGGTTGAAGGGAGATATGTCCTTAGTGTTAGAAAACACGGCTCAAAGGAGAAGCTTCTTGGTGCGTGGACAGATACTTGGCTGCATCTCCTAGCTGTGGCAGAGACGTGCTGGTTTATATCAATTAGCATTTGTCACACATCATCTGTAGTGATTGTGGGTGTTTTCTTAAGAGACTCGTTGTAAAGGGGTGTCACTGGGAACAGCGCCTGTACGCACAGCCTGAGTAAAGGAGCCCTAGACTCTGTGTTTCTGCAAAGAAACAGCCTGGGCTGCTCAATGCAGTTCGTGGCTTTCAGATCCAAAGCAGTAGTGCTTCCACATGTGGACAGCCACATTCTGTTCCTCGAGTCAATGTTCATTCCCTTCTGACTCTTTACAGCGCCCTAAGAAAGTTGAATCCCTGTTGAACCCACAGAAGCCACCTCCACTTGGATCTGCTAAGAGTAGCTGGCAGCATGGCGAGGGTGAGGTCACAAATTAGAGATGTCAGAGGCCTTTTGTGCTATAACATTTGGCCACTGCACCCCTGGGAGGTGAGAGTCTGTAGTTGTACCTGCTCAAGCAAGAATCCCTTAGGGAGCAGCTCAGCCCTGCTCTGGTGCTGGATGCAGAATAGGTGCTGCCCTGGTGGCCCTGCTGATGCAGTGGCTTCTAACTTTGACTCACACAACCCTTGACTTGCTGCTGCTGCTTTTGTTCAGCCACCAGACTTCCTGAGTGAGCTGCACAAGTGCGTGCTGGCTGCTGTGCCTGTTGAAAGGAGAATGGTCTGGTTGGTAATTTAGAGCTCTGCAAGTCTGGTTTCAGCTCGCTGCTCTGCTTGCAGATTCCCTCTGAGAATTCAGGAGCATGACTTCATCTGTGTGCCAGTTCCCTTTCTGTTAAAGGACACTTTCCACCTTGCTTGGGAACTGAGGGTAAAACTAGGGCCAGTGAAGGCTCCAGTAGAGTGGTTGAAGTAGTGTTGTAAGTATTAACCAGGATGTCTTCCTCTAGTATTTCTGCACAGCCCTAAGAGTATCCCCAAGGTCTCTTTAGCAGCAAAAATGAGCTGCTGAGCACTGTGGGGGTGGGACATGCAGGGTTGTGTACCCTGCCAGCGATACTGAGGTGTGTGGGTGTGACCCCAGCATCCCCGTCCACTCTGACGGCTGAGCGTGTCTCGCATCTCTGAGTGAAGGCACTTGCTTGGACCTGGGACTCCAGAGGTTGCAAAGAGCTTGGATTCACGTTCCTCACCTGCGGTTCCAGTAGCAGGTGCTGCTTTGTTCTTCTTGTGGCTTTGCCTCGTGTAGTCTCTTCTGCTTTAACTCGCGTGGCCTGCCTGTTGCGTGCTGGCTTTCAGCATTGACTTCAGGGGCACAGAAAAGTCTTCTCCCCTGCTTTCCAAATGTCACTGGGCAAAGATTTTTTCAGAGCCTGGCTATTTCATGGCTGCGCAGCCTGCCTCAGAATAGTTGCTGTCCCTGCTGTGTCAGTGAATAGGATCTTGATAGGATTGACAGCTATAAAACATTCCCTCTGAACTCTGAGATGAAAGTGAGGCATTTCCTTTCTCCTTCCAGTGGACTCATCTGCTGTAAGAGGAGGGAGGTGGGTTTCTTTTTTCAAGTGTAACTCCTATCAGGTATCATAGCAGTGTCTCCAGCACTCCACAGCAGCGTGCTGCGATGCCTCGTGCTACGGCAAACTGGGAATATGGGAATGAAAGGCAACTCTGCCAAGAGGCTTCTCTGCATTGCAAGGATAGTACACGTGACTCCTGCGGCATTACCTGAATCTCACTGGTGATACAGTGGAGATGGAGTAGGGTAAGATCAAGTTAGGGTTCAAATATTCAGCCTGCAAGAGGTTTGGTCTGCTTCCTTGCTAATGATGTAGCGTAGGGAGCGGAATAGATTAAAGAAGTTCATTTGGCTCTGCACTGCAAATGTCTAAGCCAACCTTGTGTTGGATCCCAGCCCGGGGTGAGAAGGATGGCTGATCACCCTGCTCTTCCACTGCTGACAGCCATTGCTGTCAGGGACAGATGGGACTTGGGTCTAAAACAGGGATAACAGTGTGAGTGCTTTTTAGTGGGAAGGTAGATTATTTTTTTTAGCAGTGTGTCTGTTCAGCAGTACAGGGAAACAACAGGAGTGGTTTTGTGTTCTCTGGATGCATTTTTTTCTTAATTTTTTTCAAACTGGTTCCTAGGATGTGAGGATATTGCTCAAATACTCTAGTATTTAACAATCTTGGATTATATCTTCAGTTCATCCAGTCTCATAACATGTTTCTCCTTGTGCTGAGGCCTTACCTTCAAGAAAGCAGGCAGTTCTGGGATACCAGTGGCTCTGCAGAAATAAGTCTGTGTGTTTGATCCTTAGGAAAATGTTTTGAAGAACTGAAGAAGAGAACAGCGTAGGAATTTGGTGGGCAGATTAATTGAATTCCTGTTTCAGGCTGTTTATTCATAGCTTTAGCTTTTTTAAGGCAAAAAGGAGGCTATTTTTAGCTTGCTTTTTTACCCTTCATATTAACCCAAACAAATTTCCCTCTCGGAGGAGAGGGTGGAGCTGAGAGGAAGGAAGGGTGGAATTGAAACTGCTTCATTAAATCAGTTTCAAGACCATCAACACACAATTTTGTTTTCACTTGACTGTTCTGCACACACAAGAGTCTCTTTACAGTTTCCAGAGAGGGGAAGCTTTGTGTACAGGGGAGAGAGTTGAGGGCCTCAGGCACAATGAAGTGGTTATGGAAAGCTTATGACCTTCGCTTCCTGAATGTTTTTATTTTTGTTTCTAGTTATTTCTACTAGGGTTAGTCTGTTATCTCCAAAGAATGGTGTGGTTTGGTGATAGTTTTCTCTCGCGCCTTCCAACTCCCAGCACATGCCTTGTATTGCAAGCTGAAGGGAAGGATTCTGGTATAAGCAGAAAGGTCATTTAGATGTTGCTAAGCCACTAATGATGCTCTCACTGAGATCCCTGTGTATATCTGGAAAAAGATGGAACCTGACCTAAAAAGATGAGTCTAAGGGTAGGAGGTGAACTGTCAGAAGGGTAATAAAGCTCTCCTGAGTCCTAGTATTGTTTTGATGGATTTAAGGTGAACTGCTTCTGAAGTAGAGAGAACAAGAGCAACTCTAGCCACTTCCTCACTAGGTTGATGTGACTTCGACTTTAACTTGCATGTGATTACTGACTTTGGGGTGCTGCAGAAAGGGTTGCTGACTCCAGGGCCTGTGGATCTTGCCTGTGGAAAGGAGGATACATACTTAGAGATTGATTGACAGCTCAGCCTGTTGATAAGAGCTGAAGGATCTTTACAGTAGAACATCTGTGAAGTCTGTGGTGAAGGAGCAGAGAGCTGCTTGTGCTGTCCTGTCTGACTGCACAGGCTACTCAAGATTGGATCCTGAATTCCCTCTTCTTGCCCTCTTTTGTTCATGCTGTGTGTTCTCCTGAGCTCTTGGAGAACTGGTGAAAAACAGGGGTTCTTTGTGTCTAAAGAAAATAAAAACTTCTGTGTTTTAGAAATAAACAGCAAAAAAACCCTCAGTAAATCCTTCTCTTCCAATAACAACTGTTTGGCAAATTATTAAACTCTGTGTATGAACTCGGAGTCAGGAACACCTACCTGACTTTCCAAGCCTCAGTCCTAGGGAAGGCTCCTCACTGCTGAGGGATCAACATGGGGCAGGAGCCCTTTCTGTGTACTCACAGATTCTCTCTTGATCTGCTTTTTTCTCCCACTGGGAGGCTGCTCCGGATGACAATTGCTCCATACTCAGATTTTTCTGACCTCCAGCCCAGAAGTGGCCACGGTTGGTTCATCTCATTTCTGCACTGAGGTAATTCTGTGGTTTAAATGGCTCTTCTCCTTTCTTTCTGCTCCCCTCCTCAAATGTATTTCAGGCAGTGATCCTGTCCCTTATCAGGCTGTGTTTTGTCAGCTTAAACCAGCTGAGCTCACCTGAGGTAGGCTTTCTATTCTTACCAGCACTCCCCTGCACCTATTCTCAATTTGGTTAATCATCTTTGAATTTTGGTGCAATCAGAACTGCTCAAGAGTGTCTAGGAAAGGGGTGCTCTCATTAACAGTGGCTTCAGCATCTAACTATTAACTGTGGCTTAAGCTAGATCATATATTGGAGAAGGATCCTCTGGTCTTGCTTTGAAGACATCAAGTAATGGTGACTCTAGGGAAGTTCTCTCAATGGTTGGTTACTTTGATATTTAAATAGGTACCTTAATTTGAATAGGCTACTTTTATCCATGCATCTTAAAATTCCTTTCTTTGTGAGCTTACAGAGTCTTTTGTTATCAGAAATCTGATTTTTCATAGAAAATACTTAGACTTGTAGACTATGTAAAACAGTTAGTAAATTATGAGTTTGACTTTCAGAAACCAGGCACTGCTATTCCAAGAAAGGGTCCCTTTTACGGTATCTTAGAGTATCCCAAAATGGCTCACAATCAGCTTCCATCTCTGGATGACACTGGGCACTGAATCAGCACGAAGATATGCAAAGATTGAAAATAAAGTCCATTATTTATCACCCTTCTCTCTGAGCTTCCCTGGCTTGTGTGAGGGAAGTGGAACTACTTGGAAATACTTTGCCTCCCCCTGGATTTCTGGCTTCTTTGAAGGTTGTCTTGACCTTTGTGAATAATATTTGGCTTATATGTTTGATTTCATGCCAGCAAACGAAATCTTCCCATAATGTGCATTCCTTCAGGCTTTGTATATCGTGAAGATTTGAGGGATCTCTCCCGGTGTTTGGTGTCGTGCCGAGTGCCTTATCCTGGCACTGCAGCAAAACCTAAACCCTTCTGATGGCACACTGACTGTGTAGCCATTGTGCTGGTGGCGATGGTAGCACAGGGCTGCTAGCAAAGAGCAGCTCGTGGTCCCCCAAACCCCCCTGAAACGATGATCTGTCTGAGCTTACCGCTTTTGCTGTTGGGTGCGCTCACGGGGGGATGCTGGTCAGACTGGATGAGGTTTTCCTTCTCGTTCCTGTGCTCTCCCAAGTCTCTGGCTTTTGTTCTGCACTGTCTCCTGTAATATGCTCTAATTCAGTGGCTTCTAACCTTTTTGGAATGATGGGCTGTTGCCAAACACGGCGTTTCCGGCAGGGAGCTCCTCGCCTCTCACACAACTCTGTTCTCACCTTCAGGATGCACTTCGCGTTGTGCATGGGAGGGCCCTGGGAGCTGCTGCTGGGGAACTGTGGTGTTACTTCTGTGCTTTAGAAATAAACAGCAAATAAGAAATAAGCAGTTACATAAGGACTGGTTTTCTTCTGCGTCAGAGCCCTGTGCTAAAGTCTTGATTAAAGGTGTAGCAATGCAAATACATTTGTCCTGAAATCAATTGAGTACCTGCCATGTACCTCTTAAAAAAAAAAAAACCAAAACCAAACAGCAATGGATCTAAGCTGCCTTCTCAATCTGCACTGAAATCCTACCACGAGAAACTGATTTGCTCTTTCCTTTCTCTTTGCTTGGAGTTTTAGTCCAGAGCTAAATGATTTTGGCAAAATACTTCCAGGCATTCAACTCCCACAATCATAATTTTATTGCTAGTAATTAATAAATCCTTTCACAATGACTGCCTTTAGGAAGTGCCTGTGAGCCTGTCCTGCTAGATCACGCTGCCAGTGTACATATATGATATACCAGATGTTTATGTTAAGAAAGCACGTTGCCTTTTAAGTGCATTTATCTGCTCTAGGATGGCAGCCATCCTTGTGCTCCGGGCATCCTTTACATCATTTGACATATATCATAAACTCAGCAATTGAAATAACTTGTTATACGTTCCATTGTCCTGCAAGAATTCTTCACATGTGAACGTATAGTGCCTTCTGCCTTCTCTTTTTCAAGTTTTTTTGGGGGGAGAAAGTGCTCTTTTGCTTTTAAAGGTATTCTTTTCCTGCTCTGTCACATTAGTGTTACTTCATTGTTACTTCATTGTACTTCTAGTCTCTTGCTATAGTCCTTTAAAAGTGCAATTACATAATTTATATAAATTTAGAAAGGGAGAGATGAAGATCTCTGAACAAGTCTTATGTTTTATTTAATTTTTTTTAATCCTCTGTGGAAGCTTGGAAAAATTCAGGTGAGTATTCTGGCAAGTAATTAGCATTTGAAATGGAGGTTAAGATTGGGCAGCTTCTCCAGTGTGCTGGAGGAAATGTTTCTGGAGCCCCCTTGCCTTTCACAGGTAGCAGTAATCTCTCGGTTTTAATAAATGACTGCTGTTGAGTCCTGAAGCAGCTTCCCCGTAGCTATTTGTCCTTGCCAGAGGAGAAGGTCAGTCTCTGGTTTACTTTAAATTGAGAGGTTAGCCCAGCCCTCTGAATTTAATCTTAACTGTGGGCAAGCAAACAGCCTCCGCTTTGGAATTTGGTCTGAACCAGGCTGATTTTTATCTGCTAGCTCCACAGCAATGTTCACAAACCCCAACTGGCAACTCGTGCTCTGTGTGACTGCAGGACAAGGAAATGGTCCCTAATCAGTGAGGTGTCAGCCCACGTCAGATAAATGAGCACTGCATTAGCAAACGCTGCTGCCTGAGAGAGACCTCACCCTGGCTGTGCCCAGCCCTTCCAGATGGAGGGAACACCCAGTCCATCTACAGGCTGCCGACAGCTGTGCCGACGGTTGATCTATCCATAGTAGTTGCCTGATGTTTCCCAGATGTCAGTGTGCACATGGGATGCTTCTCTTCTGAGCAGCACGTGAAGAAAGACGGTGACTAGCTGTGGGCTGCTGGCATCCTGGTGAAGGTGACCCAGTTCTGCCTGTGCTTTTCCCAGAGAACCCCTTGCAGGTGAAGAGGGAGAGGAGCTGGGGGCTGTGTGGGTTGTTCTTGCAACCTGCTCTAGCCACCCATGTTATTGGACAAACCAGCACCTGGCAGGAGAGGAGTAAGGGAACAGCTTGGGGTTCCCCTTCCATCTGAGACTGGGCAGTTAGGGCTGGATGAGCTCTTCTCCCAGGCCATGGATTTGGATACATGCAGCCCACATCATTAAGTTCTATTTTAGGACTCGTTTGCCTTGTTCACCAATAAAAAAATGTTTTAACAGAAATCTGGGGCTTATTATCTTCCCCTCTGCTGCTGGAAGCTGCATTTAAACCCTGGATTAGGAGCTGAGGGACAGCTGTGTTGACACGAATCTAAGGGAGAATTATTTTGTAAAAGCAAAACTGTCAGTCTTGTGGATTTTCCTCTAAGGGTTGTTCTGTTCATGCTCTTGAGCATCACTGAAGTCCTGTTGAGAGTATAATGTTGCTCCCACTTGCATTTTGCTTGCATTGGAAGGGCTATCTCTGCAGCTCTAAGGTTATACAGAAGCTTGGGACTCATATTTGCATTCTCCAGAGTGAGATTTCCATTTGTTATAATGCAAAGAAAGTGGATTCATTTTTGCAAACCCTGTGTCTGTGCTTGGGCCTCAAGAGAGGTGCTGCTGTCATTTTGATGCCTGGTGAAACGGGTCCACCATGAGCTTCAGATGCCTGCAGACTGGGTTATATGGACCCTTCTCTCAGTGTGGAAGGAGAAATAGATATTTTTAGTATGTGGTTCATCTGACCCTATTTTAGACAAGTGCTTTAGAAACAGATGAATCCTGCCCTGCAGGTGCCTGGTTCTCTCCATGGGCTGTAGCCGCAGGCTGGGTAACGAGTGCAGGCGTTGATGTCAACATTTGCTCAAATGAATCCTTTATGAAATAGTTCCAGTTTTAAACTTAACCAATTAGGCGTTTTCAGTAAAGTGCAGTCCCCAACGAGTGAACACATCCTGGTAGCCAAGGAGCTGGTTGTGTGCTGTAACTTTTTCTACTTTTATTCTCCAGCTTTTTATCTAGAGAACGAAAATTATTCCATCATGACAGGAACACTGGCCTTTAGAAAGCTCCTTTTATCTACACAAATATTTTCTGTGGTATTTTTCCACTAGTGTTGGCCTTTTGCTTATCCATCTAGAGCTGGATTAACTTTAGAAAGGCAGAAGTGCCTTGTATGGAACTCTGAAGCACATTTATTTCTTTGACCAGTAAATCAGTATTATAGCTTCCTGGGGACTGGGAAAGAGGGTATTATTATGGAGTTATACTTCTGTGTCTGCTTTCCTGAATGCTGAATTTCCAAGGAAAAGATATAAATCTCCTTTGTGAAGGAGAAGCAGCTATATGAAACAGACTTCAGGGGTCTTACTCTCTTTGTGTTTATGCTTGCTTGCCACTCTCTTCTACCTTCCTCCCTTTCCTAAGGTGCTATGGTATATTACTTAATCTCCTTTGAGGTAAGTATAGCTCCTTTGTCACTGGATGGCACACATTGGTATTCAGAGGAGCTTTCTCCTGTGTCAGAGCCAATATTTTGTTCCTTTGTAACACTAACCTTCTCGGAACTCTGCAGCTTATATTTTTTCTTTTCTTCGGTCTTTTATTGACTGTGGTACGCTGAGTATTGCTTCCCTCCCCAGTAATTTTTTTTGTTTCTTATTCATGACTAATGTGTCCATCTTCTGAAGCGATGAAACCCATTTGCAGAGGAAGGTGAAAGTGGTGGCAGGGGCAGGGTGGTGGTGCCAGTAGGCAGCACGCGCTCTCCAGTTGTGTTTGTTGAACTGATGAGGTCTGGCAGGCAGCAGAGAGGCATGAATTCTGTGGCTCTCCAGGATCCTTTGGCTGTGTTCAGATGTTCTCTTCTACAGCCTGCCTGGAAAGGGTTGTGCTAAGGCTGGAAGGGGTTCAGCTGAGCAGAGAGGGTGATGAACTGTGGTCCTGTTCTCCCCACTGGTACTAGAGGAGGAAAAATCCCAGCTGCTTTGTCATCTCTGTGTCTCTTCTGTGGTGTTTTGTAGTTAGGTTGTGGTGTTGTGTGGTGTGGTTTGTTTGGTTTGTGGGTTTGGTTGTGTGTTGGTGCTTTTTTTTTGTGTGTGTGTGGTTTGTGGGGTTTTTTTTGTTGTGGGGTGTGGTTTTTTTTTGTGGGGTTTTTTTTTTTTTTTTTTTTTTTTTGTTCCTTCCCCAACTATTTCAAGAGATATTATGTTGGTGTGATGTTAGAG
>JANHGN010024829.1:0-35053 GCA_024605025.1 Megaceryle maxima
CTGCCCCCAGCACGCTCCAGAGGAGCCCCCGCCCTCCCCACATCCCGGACTGCACGGGGGAGGGCCCAAGCGAACGATGCGCGGGGGGGGTTTGCAGTGATGAGGAGGGGGGGCTTCCAAAGGAGTGTATGTGGGGCAATTCCAAAGGTGAGGAGGGGAGCTTCCAAAGGTGCGGGGGGGGAGGGCTTCCAAAGATGATGGGGGGTGTCTTCCAATGAGGGGGGAGGGGGCTTCCAAAGGTGAAGGGGGGTGTGGTTCCAAAGGTGAGGGGGAGGCTTCCAAAGGTGCAGGGGCGCTTCTCACATCCACCCCTCAGCCCTAGCTTCGGAGACCTTCACAGGTACAAAGGTGTGATGTCCTACTCATGCTGGTTTTGAAGGCCCTCATGGGGACAAGGATGTGATGTCCTGGTCATGATGGTTTTGGTCACCCTCACGGGGACAAGGGCTCAGGGTCGTGCTCATCCTGGATTTGGAGACCATCACAGGGACGAGGGGGTAAAGTCCTAATCATGCTGGCTTTGGAGACCTCACAGGGACAAGGGTGTGAGGACCTGCTTCAATAATTTTGGCTAATGACGTCTTGGTGTGGCTAACCTCACCACCATATCCCCACAGCCTGTTCCTTTTGGAGACCCTCATCTCACTCTGGTTTTACAGAAGAGGGGTTGGGTTGGGATGATGCTTTGCTCTCTCCTGAAATCATTCCCTCTGTGGTCTCTGAGGAGCCAAATTTCACGCCCATTTGTGAGTGTGTGGCAGCTGCTTAGGAGCTCTTTTCAGAACGGAGTAGAAATGTAATACCATGAAAATAGGAGCCTGTGTATAATTGGAAAAACATACAAAAGGGATTTACAACTGAATGTGAACCGAAAACATCCTACATTACAAAATCTGCTCAGTGCAAAGTCTGTGACTGTGGGGATAGTTAAGTAATTTTCCTGCACCATGGAGAAAACAGCTTAGAGTGTAAAATATCCCCCAGCCTCAAAATAAGTGTTTCTTCAGCAAAAATGAGAGTGAGCCAACCTCTCTTTCCACCACCTGGGCAACTCTTCGGATACTTGGTCTTAGATTTTTACCTTATTTTTGTCTTGCACTTTATGGGAACCTTGTGGCAGCAGTGCCAGGCATCCTTCCTTGCAGGGAAAAGCAAAGTATGGCAGGAGGAGGAGAGCTGGACCTGCAGCACCATTGCACTGGTGGTGGAGTGACAAGAGAAGGGACTTTGAATTTGGGGGTAGGGGTGGGTTGGAGATCCCCAAACCTCCAAGGTTAAAGGGAGTGCTTTTATCATGAGGCTTGACAGTGAAGGGCTTGATGCAGGGTTTCTATTACTCCTTTAAAACGTGGTTGAAAATCTAACTTGTGGAGTTGCTCTCGCAGCAAACTCTGTAAATGCACAGTGTAAAAGCTTTTGTCCTCTACCATCTCCACGGGCCTGCATGGAGCACGCTGGAAGAGAAAATCTACTGCTGCATGGGTTAAAGAGCACTTCTACCAGCCTTAAATATTTGCCTTAAAAAAAAATCTCTTCCTCCCTGCATGTTACTGCTGAGGTGGGACCCACATTAAGTGTAGGGGAGTGAAATCTGGATGTTGCTGAAATTTGTAGGGTCTGGATGAGATCAGGTGAGCACAATGGCTAACACAGATAATTTCAGAGAGGATCTAAGCAGCCACCAGCCAGAGCCATCTCTTTCAATAAATGGAAAAGGCTCTTAGGCCAGTACAGCCGTCCAGCAAGGATGCTAATGGCCTAGTAATGCTATTGGGTGCGGGACGGCCACACCTCCCAGGCTCACTCCTTGCTGGCAGGGTTGAGTTTCCCTAGATTTGTTTTGATGTCGTCCTGTGGTGGGTGTGGATGTTGCCAGTGGGGTGATAGGGATGTGCATTTCCTGGCCTTGCTCCCTCCCCTGTCTGCTTGCTGTTTCCCTGCTGCTTTTGATGACTTTCTGCCCCCTTTGGAGTAGTGGGTCCTCAGCTTGGTCACTGCTGATTTGGGACATCTCTGTGTGAACGGTTGTCTTTTGACTGAGTTTTGAGGCAGGGTTTGTCCCTCACTGTGCATATATGCAGATCCTGACACTGCAGAGCTGTGATAAAGCCCATCTTCCAGGCACTACTCTGGTACATGCTGTAGTCTCTGGCCTTCAGGTTATTGTCAGGAGCTATTCAGGGCTGCTTTAATGTGCCAAAATGGGGAGGAAAAGCTTCAAGGGAGCAGTTTGGGCTCTCCCAGCATCATCTTTGTGGGCTGGGGAAAGTGGAGTGGTGCAAGGTGGTGTGAAGACTTCTCTGACCCAACATTTCCCCCCCTCCATCCCTCAATGGCAGCCGGATCAACGAGAAGTCGGTGTGGTGCTGCGGCTGGCTGCCCTGCACACCACTGCGCATTGCTGCCACCGCCGGCCACGGCCCCTGCGTTGACTTCCTCCTCCGCAAAGGTGCTGAGATCGACCTGGTGGATGTGAAGGGCCAGACTGCCCTCTATGTGGCTGTGGTCAATGGGCATCTCGAGTGTGCCAAGATCCTCCTGGAAGCTGGGGCTGACCCCAATGGCAGCCGGCACCACCGCAGCACCCCTGTCTACCATGCAGCACGCGTGGGCCGGGCAGACATCCTTCATGAGCTGATCAGGTGAGAATATAGAATCATAGACTGGTTTGGGCTGAAAGGATCATTTAAAAGGCATCTAGTCCAACCTCCCCCTGCAGGGAGCAGGGACATCTGCAACTAGACCTCAGAGCCCTGCCCCCAACCTCACCTAGCAAGTTTCCATGGATGGGGCATCAACCACCTCTCTGGACAACCTTGGCCAGGATGTCACCACCCTCAGTGTAAAAAATGTCTTCCTTCTTTGTGGCCTAAATCTCCCCTCTTAGTCAGTTGGGGATCCTTAGGTAGATCTCCTAGTGAACTGAAAATCATTTAGCAAGATGTCTCCTTTGCTTAGCTCTCCTGCTCTGACCATCTTCTATCCTTGGGAAGAGAGATGCTTGTAACTGGCACTGGCTATCCTCAGCTACTTGGTGTTTGCCTATCACTAGGACACCCTTTGTGGCATCTGATTCAGTGTCCCCTTGTCAGCTTTGTCAAAGGGGTGGCTTCTCTGGGGCCAGGAATGATGGCCATTGTTGTGAGGTGATGAACAGTAACCTTAGCTGAGTGGTGGGTGACTGGTGACCTCCTATGCCTCAGGAAGCTTTCTCTGCAGCACCAGCAGCAAGTGAGCTCAAGGTCTAGAAGTAGGCTGTGAGGAGGCTTGAGTCTCCTCCTCTGTGGTGTGTTCTGATACCTCCTTTCTTCTAAATTGTAAGCTTTTTGTGTAAGGGACCATGCTGGACACATGCATGGGCCATTCATGCCAAATGATAAGGGGAAAATACAGATTGTAGAAAGAGATAGTAGAAGAGAAGAATGTATATTTGTATTTGCACAGAAATGCTCACCAAGGAATACATTCAGTGACTGCAAGTGCTAGAAAATAACAACCAGAAGGATTTGAAGAGAAAAATGTCAAAATACTTGGAGATTTTCTCCTTCCCTTTTTTCTCATGGGGAAGTTGATTTCCATACCAGTGCAGCTCTGAGGAAACTGTCAAATAGAAAGAATAGGAGACAGTCCCTGCTTCTTGCTCATTTCTCAGCAAGCTGAGTGGAGGATGTCGCCATTGCCACGTGCGTGTTGGTGCAGGGTTCAGCTCACACACTGCTTTCCCCGAGAATCACCTCCCCTGATAGATCTGCTCAGGCAGGGTGAAATGTAGTGAGTGGTATTTCGGCAGCACATGGGGAGCTGATGTGTTGATCTACACATCTACTCCTCGGGATTCCTTGCCAACAGTATTTAAAAGCAAGATTTTGAAAAACTTTACAGGATGAAAAATTAACTGGAGTTTGTCCAGTATCTTTTTATTAGCCAATGTCTCTCCCAAGGCTGCTAAGCTAATACCAAATTGTCAGATTGCCCAGAATTTTAAGTATCTTGGAGTAAAGACTTCACAGACCTTTTCAGAGTTGCTTTACTTTAAAACACCATCTTGGGTTACAAAGCTCACTCTGAGATTTTTAAAATGTTGATTGAAAGGATGTGGCAGGGGAAGTGCAATGAGGAAGACACCTGTGCTGAGATACAAGGAAATACTCAGCTTGAGAGAGCCTTGGTGTCCTGAAGAGAAAGCCCAACTCAGTCAGGCTTGTTGCAGGTGTCTAAACATCACCTAGTTTGGGTTTCTTTTTAGTCATGTGGCAGCACCATTAGGATTCCCGAGTACTACTGCAACAACTGAACCAAGCAATAGGTGAAATTGTATCCATTGATAGTAAATCACTCATAGCTCAAGAATTGAGATCCATTTTATAAGAGCGTTGGAGGGAATCTTGTTGGTTACCCTGTGAGGTTTCTTTCCTTGCGGTTTGTGATGTGATCATGCTGCGAAGGGATCAGGCTGTTGCATTGTAGCTGCGGAGTAACTGAGGGCTGACCCAGAACATAAAGGATGAGAGGATCCTTTGGCCACACTAAAACAGAGAAACCACACAGCACCAGGGCTCACTGTGATGCAGAGAAGACATGACAGCAGCTAAAAGCACTGCTTAATGGACATCAGCATCTGCATGAAACGGAGGCAGCACCTGCAAGTGCACTTCCTTTTGGTAAGTGCAGATGGCACTAAGTTGTGAACCAGCAGAAAATAGGGCTTTGGTTCTTTTAACTTTTTTTGTAGGAAATTTTTTTTTATTGCTCCTTTGGGAGCAGGGTTTTGTCATATATATTTAACTGTTGAGTGCAGATTTCTGTTTCCTTTTCCCTGCTGCTCGTGACAGTCAGATCGATTACTGGTATTGCTTTTTGGCCTCTTTTATCCTGGTGGGGAAGTTATTTCATTGCATGGCTTCAGTTGAGTCCTTTGGAAACATCCCTGCTCCCCAGCTGGCTCATTAGTGTCCAGCGTTATGTGGTGCTGGCTCAGGGCTGAGCCATCCATTATGCCAAGGCTGTGCTTGGCACATCCTTCAGGAGGGCAAGGAGGGATGTTCCTCAGCTGCACCTCCTTTTGCCAATGCCTGGGCTTTGCTTCTTGAAGATCAGACTGTGCTGGATTTGTCATCTCCACTGACGGTAGGTATGGGTGGTTATTGGGCTGTGGGCCCCAGAGGGTGCATACCCTCTGGGTGTCCTTCAGCCTCATCCCCCTGCCATTTTGTCCCTCTGGGCTGCAGTCACAGTGCTGTTGACCTTGTTTCTAAACCTCCACTCTTCTTCCTCTCTCTGACCCAGATATGGCGCAGACGTGGATGTGAATCACCACCTCCCTTCCCGCGTTCCCAGCCTCTCCCTGCGGCCCCTCACCACACTTGTGGTCTGCCCGCTCTACATCAGCGCCGCCTACCACAACCTCCAGTGCTTCCGGCTGCTGCTCCAGGCTGGAGCCAACCCCGATTTCAACTGCTGTGGGCCCATCAACATCCAAGGCTTCTCCCGCGGCTCCCCGGTATGCGTGATGGACGCTGTCCTGCGGCACGGCTGTGAAGCAGCGTTCGTCCACCTTTTGATTGACTTTGGAGCCAACCTGAACCTGGTGAAAGTGGAGGCCTTGGGAGTTGAATCCACAGGAAGGGTCAAAGTCAACCCTGAGGCTCTGCAGGTGTTCAAAGAAGCAAGAGGTGAGCAGCTTTGACTTTGTGAAGTGGAGCTGGTTTTATTTAGCTCCAGATTCAGGAGAATTCTTTGGAGAGTTTATTTATTTTTTACTTAGGAGCTGTTACGGGGGTAGGGTGGGTCCTCTTTTGGAGCGCAAGTGCTTGTCAGCCAAGTGCAAAATGATCATGTAAACAGGATATACCTAACTTGGAGGTGAAAAGCAAGTTGAACACACAGAGAAAAGATAACTAGGATTTAACAAGTTGTTGTGTTAAGCATTAACAACTTTACTACTCCTGATATGACTCCCAAACTGCTGTTTGCTGGCCAGGCTGACATTAGACAGGAGAGGATTGTGGGGCTGGCCTCTGTGGCTCCCTGGCACAGGTCCTCGGTGTTGCTGAATTGTTGCCTACCTGTGGCTCTGTCAGCACCAAAGACTCAACCCCATGACTTCCCTGTAAGTCTCCAGCTGTTTTTCTCCTCTTGCATTTTGTACATTATGTACAAAACGTAGATGTTTTCCCTCTTAAGCCCTACAGCTACCAGCAGCTCAACCTCTGTCTGTAAATTCACCAATTGTACCTTTCTCCTAGCTCTTTTCTGTTGCCAAACCATGTCTGTAGCAGCCTGAGGCAAGTTTTAGGCAATGGGGTTCTGTCAGAGCTGAGCTGTTGGTCCATGGACCACAGGCACAGCCAGTGAGATCCAGTTCTCCAAAGCCATGCAGATGTGCCTTCACTGTTCTTGAGTGCCCCTGTGCTCTGCGCAGGGAGGGACCCAAGAGGTGGTTTAACTGGACAGGCTACCTGGGAAGTAATGACACAAATGATGGTAGCAAGTGGCAGGAGGAAGCTCAGATGGTGGTGGAAAAAGGTGGGGAAAAAGCTGGCTTTTCGAATTTAGCATCCTCTGGGAAACAAATGAGTTACAAAAGTAGTAAACCAGAGCCTCAGACCTGAACATGCCTTAATTTACCTGCTGTTTCTTTTTATAAAAAACCCGACATCAGTACAACACACACCCTTGTTCCAGTAAGGGCAGCACCTCGTTAAACCACCAGGCTGAGCTGGTGAAGGCCAGGGCTTTGCACCAGGGTTGGAAGTGGGGTTTCCCTCTCCAGAGAAGTTTGAAAGGGATTCAGAATGTGGGATACAACCCCCACTCCCCACCCAGAATTTATTCGGCTTTGCACGTGCCTGGTTTTTAAACCTGCCTGGACTTTCTCTGAGAAGAGATGCACATAAACGGGAGCAGGTGGTCTCCATTAAGCCTGAGTTTAAGAGGTAAATGGGATTCCTCAGACAGAGCATGCAGGATAATGGAGTGGTGCTGTGAAGGTTCAGTTCCTGAATCAACATGGACACCAACATCCTCTTGTCCCCATGTTGGAAGAGCTCTCCATGAACTCAAAAGAAGCCCTCAAAAGAAATTTGGGAGAAGGCCTGTCCTGTCTGTCAATGCTCTTGTTTCCCAGAGGGTGGTTTAAAGCAAAAATAAAGTCGTCGTAATTTAAAAATGATCCAAATATCACAAAGTCTGTCACAACCTCCCCTGGTGCGGTGGATTTGACAGCAATCTCTTGAACCCCCTCGTGCAGGGACAGGCTCCATGGTCACAACCCCATGTGGTCTACAGATTGCCCTTCCAAGCCGCCTGTATGGCAACTGTTGTTGCGCTGAACCTTTTGGCCAAAAGTTCAGCCTGCTTCTGGGGAGGTTTGTGTGCACTCAGCTCTCCCATGCTGCCTTTGCATTGCTGTGCGGGATGAGGCCTCAGTGTTTGGAAGGGGTAAATGGCTCCTCCTCAGCTGTCAACCAGAGCTCAGCACAATTTACATGCTGTTATCCCTGTTCCCTTAGGGACATGGTTTATCAGTGGACATGTAGAGTAGGGTTGATGGTTGGACCTGATGAACTTGAAGGTCATTTCCAACCTGGATGATTCAATGATTCTCTTCATCTCTCTGTCCCTCAATAGTTTTACTCTGCTTTCTTCATTGTAGGCTGCACCCGGAGCCTCTTGTCTCTCTGCCGCATAGCTGTGCGAAGAATACTTGGCAAATCCCGCCTGGATCTGATCCATATCCTTCCAGTCCCAGACCCCATTAAACAATTTTTACTTCACGAACACAGCTAAAGGGCAACTGGCTGCTTTCCGGGACAGTTTGATTTGGTAAATGAGTGCACTGATAAAGCCGGGTGCTGATCCTAACCCTTCCCCTACAGTGAAACAACTGTATTGCTCATGGAATGCACATAATTCCCTGCCCCTGTGATTTTTCCTTTGAAATTTAGGGTGCAGTGAATTTATGTGTATTCTTAAGCTGCTGGTTATCTAACGGGTCATCTTCTGTTTGCAACTGGTTGGGCAATGGGGCCAATAAGCGTGTGTGGATGTTAGGGGAGCAAATACAGCGTATCCTATAGCTGTTAGTTTATGTATGTCTGTTATCACAGAATCACAGAATGTTTGGGGTTGGCAGGGACCTTGAAGGATCATCTAGTCCAATCCCCCTGCTAGAGCAGGATCACCTAGATCAGGCCACACAGGAGTGTGTCCAGGTGGGTTTTCAATGTCTCCAGTGAAGGAGACTCCAAAGCCTCCCTGGGCAGCCTGTTCCAGCGTTCAGTCACCCTCACTGTGAATAAGTTTACATAGAACCTCCTGTGTTCCAGCTTACACCTATTGCCTCTTGTCCTGTCATTGGATGTCACTGAGAAGAGCCTGGCTCCATCCTCCTGACACTCACCTTTTACATATTTATAAATATTAATGAGGTCACCCCTCAGTCTTCTCTTCTCCAAGCTTAAGAGACCCAGATCTACCTCTGCTGTTGTTCCATGTTACATACACCTTGGGTCTCAGCAGCCATTCTGTGTGGAGAAAAGTATGTGCACTTAAGCCTTTCCTCTTCTTGTAGTGTACGAGGGAGTCTCTCCTCCCCTTGGTGATGGTTTTCCAACAGCAGTGTTCTCTTTCTGCCGTCAGGACCTGGCCTTTCTCTTCCATATGAAGTTTGTGATTGCTGGTGTAAAAGTGAGTGTATTTTCTTCTGTCATCTTCTGGTGTGAAATGCATCGACTTTCCTGTCCAGTGCTGCGGCGTTACTTGGAAAATTGTATCCACATCTCTACATGCTGCAAGGTAGCTGCTGACTTGGCTTTTTTTGTGTAGAGGCCCCATCGCACAGATGGGAGAGTAGCAGAATATATAATCCTACCCTGTCCTAGTTGTTTCTACAGAGCACCAGATCTGCTGCGGCAGCTTGGCTCTCCCTCCAGTGCCGTGATGGACGAGGCAGGGGCTGGCCGGGGCTTCTTCTGACTGCCTGGGATTGGGTCAAGTCTTATGACCACGCCACAGCATAAATGAGAAGATGAAAAGGTAGTTTCACCTCTGGATAACTACGCAGCCTGTTGTGGGGATGTGATCGCTGCAGTTTGTTCGTCACTGCAGTGGTGGCTGGACAAGGACTACCATGCTCAGGTGATGCCAGCACATGAACCTGAAAGATTTCTAGGGCATGTTATGGAAAAGCAATGGCTAAAATGAATATTCTGCTAACTGTAAAATGGGTTTGAATATTTGAGAGTGACCAGGAGCAACAGGAGAGGGGTTACTAAATTAAACTGTTGTGTTGCTGTGCTGGATGGTAGTTGGTGCAGTGCCTGTGAATATATCTGTGTGATTATGAAGAAAAAGACACCAGAATGATCTCTAGACTGCCTGTGCACAATACTGCAGAGATTATGATGTTATTGAAGGCCCAGTAAAGTAGATGACAATTAACAGCTCATAGAATCATAGTATAATTTTAGTTGGAAGAGGCCTTTAAGATCAAGTCCAACCATTAACGTAGCACTACCAGGTCACCACTAAACCATGTCCCTCAGCTTTTCAATCCCTCCAGGTATGGGGACTCCACCACTGCCCTGGGCAGCCTGGGACAGGTCTGGACAACCCTTTTGGGAAGATATCTTTCCTTATGTCCAACATAAACCTCCTGTGGCACAACTTGGGGCTGTTTCCTCTTGTCCTATCACTTGTTCCTTGAGAGAAGAGAGCAACTGCTACCTGTCTCCAGCCTTCTTTGAGGGAGTTGTGGCGGGCAAGAAGGTCTCCCCTGAGCCTTCTTTTCTCCAGGCTGAACAACCTCAGGTCCCTCAGCTAGTACTCTCAAGACTTGTGCTCTATACCCTTCACCAGCTTTGTTGTCCTTCTCTGGACGTGCTCCAGCCCCTCAATGTCCTTGGAGTGAGGGGCACAAAACACCCCAGTATTTGGGGTGCAGTCTCACCAGTGCTGAGTAAACTTCCTGGAATAGAAGTTCCTACCTATCTTTTACACCATATTCCATGGTGGCAGTATGACCAGACAAAACCCTCCCACCTCCACTTAAGAGGTCTTTTTGTTTGAATACTATTTTTACCAGCATTGTGGAAAAAGGAAGAGACAGGACATTTTGTCTTCTTTTGAAGAGTTAGGAGGTTATCTTCTAAATGTGGTGTTGCATCCATCAGGCTGGGCACCTTTGATTTCCAGTGGCTCTACATTGGTTCATGTCACAAGCTCACAGAAGAATGTCATTGTCCAGTGGGTTGACAGCCTTTCATCAGGATCTCAGGGTCGGATGTCTCCTTAAAGAGTCACTGTATAGGAAACATTTTCAAAATAGCAACTTCAGCAGGACAGAGATGCTGGTGCCTCAGGATCATGGGTAAAAACTCAGGAGATAGTACTTGGTTTTACAGAATCACAGAATGGTCACAGAATGTGAGGTGTTGGAACAGACCTCTGGATATCATCTCATTCAGCCCCCCTGCTCCATCCAGGTTGCCCAGGATTGCATTGTCCAGGCAGGTTTGGAATCTCTCCAGAGCAGGAGACTCCACATCTCTGGGCAGCATGGTCCAGGCTCTGGGAGCTTCACAGGAAAGAATTTTTTCCTTCTGTTTGGATAGAACCTTCTGGGTTTCCAGTCTGTGCCCATTGCCCCTTGTCCTGTCGCTAGGCAACAGTGACAAGAGTCTGGCCCCATCATCTTGCTCTCTAGCTATTGATGAGCACTGAGAAGATCCCCTCTCAGACTTGTCTTCCCCAGGCTGAACAGCCCCAGGTCTCTCAGCCTTTCCTCATCACAGAGATGTTCCAGTCCCCTCAGCATTTTCTTAGCCTCCTCTAGACTGTCTCTGGTATTTCCCTGTGTCTGTTGAACTGGGGAGCCCAGAACTGGACACAATACTTCAGATGTGGCCTTAACAGGGCAGAGTGGGGAGAGAATCTCCCTCAACCTGCTGGCCACACTCTTCTTCATGCACCCCAGGATACTTTTACTTCACCGATTTAACTTCTTTCTAGTGTTATAAGTTGATATTTTGGATTTTTTTTTTTCCAGATGTTGTTTCTCTGGTCATGCAGTTGGGAGTTTATTTATTGTACTGTATTAGGGCCTAGGGAGCTGTTGTTGAGAGCTGGTGGGATGGCAAGGCCAGCAAGCCAGTCTCTCTTCTCCTTGACCTGCTGCATTAACAGAGATGTGGGATTGTTTAAGCTGCTTTGTGTTTCGGTTTTGAATGCCATTGTCTGACAGCCCTACCTCTATAGGAGCAGATCCTCAAGACTGCCCCATGGACTTCCCTTGTAGGTCTTGACACTAGTTACCAAACGCTCTTTTTCCAGGGCATAAACGAACGTAAAGTCACAGTTCATTTTTCAGTCCTTCCACTATGGGGTGTGTTTAGAGTGGAGTTTGATAAGCCATGATGGACTTTCTTGTATGTTTTATTACCTGCTGAAGAACACATGCCTCTCTGAGATGCTTTCAGAGAAGGAGGAAGAGCGGGAAAAACACAGCCTTTGATTGTTTCCTGTTATTTGTATTCCATGACCAGACCTGGAAGGTCCTGCTGGCCCCTTACATCGCTATACTCACTGATTTTAGGATAAGGTGGCAAAATTTGCACTGCTGAGAACTGCAGTGGTTACACTCGGTGCTCAGCTACCAAAGCAACTTTCAAAACCCTCAACAGATAAGATACAATGGCAAGGCTGTGTTGCTGTTGGCATGCTCACAAGGTGAGAAGGCACCAGTTTTGTGTTGTTTCCTTTCCAGGCTTGCAGATGGTTTAGGTTTTCACCATGCTGGAGGCCAGGGCAGCCCACAAGTGTGTTGCCTGAGAGTTGTGGGCTTGCTTTATAGAAGTGTTAACATGCCTGAAAGATGCAGACAGGTTGTAAAGCCTCTTGTCACCTTGCTGGTGGAACCGTAATGTTTTGCAGGAGCATGGGCTGAACATGTTCTCTAGCTCCAGTGTCTAGAGGTAGAAAATGAAGGAAGTTGTCTTGAGAAAATGCTGTGGCAGCAGCTTCTTTGGGTCAATTTCCCCCCCCCCCCCCGCCTCGATTTTTCCTTGTTCATATGGTTTTACAAACTGGTCACCCATTAATGCCCTTTAGGTGAAGGTCATGGGATGGATGTGGAAGGCAGATGCTCCTTTGGGGAGAGCTGTCTCCATCTAGGTCTACACCACAGGCATGGTGGGAATGATGGAGAGTGGCCCAAAGAAATTTAGAGAAATTGTTAACTTACTGACTGATGTAACATTAGTATATGGTTAAAGCTAAGCCTTTGCAGATGACCTGTTACAATTTTAATTACAGATACTTTAGTAGTTGGCTTGATGACTGTTGTGCCCTTGCCTGACACTTGTCCTACAATGTGCTTATGGATGGCTAGCCAGTGCCACCCTGAACAATCTGGTGACTATGCTGCCTCCCAGAGCTGTAACTCCTGTGTGAGTGGAACTGTGGAGAACACCCTCTTCCCATGCACAGTGTTCATGCCTGGTACTAGATACCATTCCTCTGTAGGTCCCACTGGTAAGCTCAAGCCATGCTGGGGGTAGGGACTTTGGTCTCTGTGTATGGGTTGTTCTTTTGACCTCAAGCTTGAAGGACTGCATGAGTACCAGTGTGGAATCCAAAAGATTCCCCTGACCATGGATATCTCTAGCCCCTGAGCCACAGGTCAAAGGATGGTTGTCCCAACCCAACAGTGAACAAGCTTGAAGTTCAACAGTTACTTGGACATTTGCAGAATCAAGGCTTTGAAGTGCAGGAGGTGTTTTGCCTGGGCTACCCATCCAACTCCCATCTTAACTGGGGGATTGTGCCTCCTGCAAAGGTCTGTCTTTAAATCTGGATGGTCTTTCTTTTCACTTGAGGGTCTCAAGGAAGTCCAGCTCGGGGGGACATCTCCCATAAGTTTTAGACATAAATGCAGAGAGTACTGTTGAAGTCCCTGTGGACATTGGTTGCTGAGGCTACATAAACCCAGCTTTGATCCAGTGAAGTGGTTTAATATGCAAGCTTAGAAGATCTGGAATTTTCATTTTACAGAGATAATGAATCTCAAAATAGATTCCTGGTATTCATAGACCTTGGTGTCCTGTCCTGTAGGGCCAAAACCTATGTCCTCTGGCTGTCCCTGTCCTTTTCAACCCAAGAAACAACTGTCTTCCAATAAGAAGTCTGAGTCTTAAGTACGTATTACATAACTTCACGCTTTTGCCTTAACTCAGACTTCTCTGTTTCCTCCTATGTAGCAAAGCATTCTCTTTTGTGAAGATACTATTTCCCATGTTGTCTGTGGAGCACACTCAGATAACATGAGTACAAATGAGTATTATGAAGTCATGGGTGGGAAATGAAATGTTTCTGCAGTGTACAATCATAGAATGGTGTGGGACCTTAAAGATCATGTCGTTCAAACCCACCTGATGTGGGCAGGGACATCTCCCACTAGACCAGGTTGCTCAAAGAAGCCCCATCTAACCTGCTCTTGAACACATCCAGTGATGGAGCATCCACAACTTCCCTGGGCAACCTGTGCCAGTGTCTCACCACCCTCAGAGTGAAGAACTTCTTCCTCATTTCTAATCTAAAGCTCCCCTCTTCCAGTCTTGAATCCATTACCCCTCATCCTATTACGACAAGCCCTTGTAAAAAGCCCCTCTCCAGGTTTCTTGTAGGCCCCCTTCAGATACTGGAAGGCCACAGTGAGGTCTCATCGGAGCCTTCTCCAGGCTGAACAACACCAACTCGCTCAGCCTGTCCTCACAGTGGAGGGGTTCCAGCCCTCAGATCATCTTCATGGCCTTCCTCTGGACCTGCTACAATAGGTCCACGTTATTCTTGTGCTGGGGGTTCCAGAGTTGTACATCCCTATGTGTGGGGGAATGTCTCTTATATTTGGGTAGAATACATAAAGTGTGCCCTGTGTGGCCTTGCTGTAAGCTCGAGTGGAGTGGGGCAACAACATCTGTAAAGCAGTTAAAGAAGCAAAACAGATCTGGAAGAAACAAAGCAGGTCCAAAGCAGGCTTTTTCATGTGTGCTTTCTTCTTGCCTTTGTTGCTAGGGGGATTTCTAGAGCATGACATGCAGGTCTCTGATACCCAAATAAAATTTCCTGCTCTTTGGGAATTTTGCAAAAGCAGAGGAACAGCAGTTGGCTTCAAGTGGTTTGTTGTTTTTTCCTTTTCCCCCATCCCCAAAATCAAGTAAAGCACTCTTCACACCAAAACTGGCCTTTAAGGTACAGCATTGTTTTAGCCCTTCCTGTTTCAATGAAGAAAGCAGCATAAGAATCTGCCCAGGACAGGAGAGAGGTGACAGAATCCCACTTCAAGAAGAGCTCATCAGTGGTCTGTTGCTTTTCCCAAGGTGAAATGATTGTGCACAGCAGCAAGATTGGATCTGAGAGGAGATAGGAGGTTATCTGTGGGTTATCCACTCACAGCTGAATAAAGATGTTCCAGCTTAAGAGCACGGCTCACTGCTTCATTATTTGCTTTGTCATGGGAAGGAGGAGTAGAGCTCCATACAGCAAGGAGGAGGGACTGGATTTGCAAAAGCCTGAATCATCCTCTTCGTGATTTGTAGCCACTGGAGGGGGCCGGAGAACCGTGCTGCCTGAGTTGCAGGCAAGAAAGCAAGGCCTGGGCAGTGGTTTCCACTTCCAGCTCCTGCCTCTCCTCCTCCTTCAGGAGGGACATGGCAGACACATCAAAATGTCAACCATTGTCAATGTGCAGAGGAGGCCCCTCTCTGGAGTCTCTCCCCCCTCAAATTGGTATCAGCACAGGCTGATGAATGGACTGTGAGCAGCTCTACAGAGAAGGATGTGGGGGTGCAGGGGGATGAAAAGCTGAACATGAGCTGACACCATGAGCTCACAGCCCAGAAGCCAATTGCATCCTGGGCTGCATCCAAAGCCGCATGGGCAGCAGGTCAAGGGAGGGGATTCTGCCCCTCTGCTCTGGCAAGACCCCCCCTGCAGTGCTGGGTCCAGCTCTGGAGTCCTCAGCACAGGAGAGACAGGGACCTGTTGGAGCAGATCCAGAGGAGGCCACAGAAATTACTTGAGGGCTGGAACCCCTCTGCTGTGAGGCCAGGCTGAGAGAGTTGGGGTTGTTCAGCCTAGAGAAGAGAAGGTTCTGGGGAGACCTTATTGTGGCCCTTCAGTACTTCAAAGGGGCCAATCAGAAAGATGGGGACATACTTCTGAGCAAGGTCTGTTGTGACAAGACAAGAGGATGATGATCTAATATTTAAGGAAGAAAATTTGGATGCTGAGGATGGTGAAACCCTGTTCCAGGTTGCCCAGAGAGATGGTCAATGCCCCATCTCTGGAAACTTTCCAGGTGAGGTTGGATGGGGCTCTGAGCAACCTGCTCAGTGCAGGGTGGCTGGACTAGATGACCTTTAAAGGGCCCTGCCAACCCAAAGCACTCTATGATTCTATGGTTCCTTTATTCAAATCTTCTTTCACAGGCTCCCAGATCCTCTCAGCAGTGCTGACCTGACCTTTTCTCATGGTGCTGTGGCAGCCTGTGGCAGTGCTAGGTGGTTGCTATAACACACTGCTGCTTAGAGCAGCCCAAAGCTCTTGGCTTTCCACCTGGTCCTTCAAAACAGGCTGAAGAGTCTTTTCAGAACTCTCATTTTTTCTCCTACTTTTTTCTACCTACCTCTGGAAATCCTTCTCCACAGGTTATCCTGTCATGAAAGTACTCTGAAGTTGGTGTAATTCCTTAGAATATTTTTATCATTTTCTAGTGTTTTCATTAGATAACTCCCTATGAGCTTAAGCTTCAAGCACTTCTGAATGGTTGCTCTGCTCTTCCTAGGGCAGGCTTTGTCTGCAACACCTGGACAATTTGCCTTCTTTAGCTCAGGTGGTAGAACGAGTATTTTGGGTACTGAGGATTTAGTCCCTGTCACTATCTGTAGTCAAGAGCATGGTCCTTTTTTAGAATTCCTGCTGTTTTTGCTTTGAGGATATTTGTCCAAGCTGGTGCCAGCATTTCCTCTAAAGGCAAAAAGAGAGTTTCTCCTTAATTGGAAGAAAACGATCAAATGGTTTGGAATTACGCTGATTAAAACCACAGCAAAAACAAGCCCTAATTTTAAATTCTAACATCTCCAGCCTCAATATTCCTCTGGCTCAAAAGTGGCTTCCTTCTGCCTCCCAGTGTTTCTGCCCCCAGGCTTCTGCAGACACTCCAACTCAGTACCCGTGACCTTACTGGGTGGTGGGTCAGCTATAACATCTCCATGCTTCAGCTTAGAAGGAACAGGTAGGGAGAGATCTATGTGTCTGAGCTGGACAAGACACTAAAAGTGGAATTGTTTAAAGGGCTGCTAGACTCCAGCTGTGGTTTTAAATGTTCTTAACCCATCACCTCTCTCTGGAGTAGACAGGCTGGGGTTTCTGGTCACCTCTCACTGAGTTTCATGTATGACTGGGGAGAAGACCTCACGGGTGAGTCTTTCTTTGGTTTATATGCAACAGCAATTATATTGCAATGCAACAGCACTGCAACATTTCCCTCATTACTCACATTCATTAATCTTCTCTGGAGATCAAATGTGGGGTTCCCTTTCCCATGGCAGCAAGGAGAAGATAAGATTTTGTGTTGCACTGTGTGATGCTCAAATACTTGCTCTGGGATATGATAACTGACTAAGGCTGAAGTAAATCTCAGGCAATCTTGAGGCGTTTCCTCTAGCACACATTAATTCCACTCCCCCAGCCACTGCTGGGGAAGCTCTTACTTCTGAAACTTCTGTTTTGCTCCCTATCAGCTCTTTTATGATCATCTTCCCTCACAAATAAGCTATCTGTCTCCTGCAAGTTGCAGTTCGGAAGAAAAATAACATAATGGAATCATTTTGGTTGGAAGAGACCTTTAAGATCATCAAGTCCAATCATTAACCCAGCACTGCCAGACCACCACTAAACCATGGCCCTCAGCACCACATCTACATGGCTTTGAAATCCCTCTAAGGATGGGGACTCCACCACTGCCCTGGGCAGCCAGAGAGGCCTTGGAAACCCTTTCAGGGAAAATATTTTTCCCCATGTTCAACCTAAACCTCCCCTGGTGCAACTTGAAGCCATTTCCCCTTTTCCTGGCTGAGCAACCCCAGGTCCCTCAGCCTTTCATGAGACTTGTACTCTAGATCCTTCACCAACTTCATTGCCCTTCTCTGGACATACTTCACCCCCTCAATGTCCTTTTTGGAGTGAGGGGCCCAAAGCTGTACTGAGGTCCATGACTCTCCTGTGGTGTGCCTGAGAGACAGGGCAGCAGACACGAGGTACCTGGCTCCTGCACCCGCACCAGCCCTGCACAGGGAGGCTGCAGCCATCGAGGCCATGGTTGTGCTGTGGAGCTCATTAATCTGTCTCCAGGTACACACATTGCCCACTGCTTCCTTCCCCCCAGCCCCAGCTCATGTGTATGAGCCCGATTTACACTGCTCTGTGTAGTTTTTTTTACTTTTTTTTTTTCTTGTTTATGCTTCAGAGACAAATAAAATCTGCATTTGTTTACTGGAAAGTATGTTTTATTTTCCCATCATTGAGCATCTGGTGTTTGTAAAATGCACAACGAATCTTTCCAACAGAAAATCAGCCAGCCTGAGTGTGCCTGGCCAGAAGTTCACGTGTGCCATGATCCTTATCCTAAAAAGGTACTAAAACATCCAAACACAGAAAGTGCCAGCCAAACATGCTGCATGATGGTGAAAAGCTACAGGTAAGATGCTGGAAATTTACTTACTCAATCAAAGGGAAAGGCTCTGCAGGTGCTGTCTATCTAGACATTAGTAAAGCCTTTGACACCATTTCCCACAGCATTCTTGTGGAGAAACTGTCTGCTCATGGCTTGGATGGGCCAATGCTTCTCTGAGTAAAAACTGTCTGGATGGCTGGGCCCAGAGTGTGGTAGCACCAGGAGGGGTTGCTTGACAGCCAGATGAAGATGGGCCAGATGTGGCAGGATCCATCTTCAGTCAAGAAGGCCAACAGCATCCTGGTTTGTATCAGCGCTAGTATGGCCAGCAGGACTATGGCAGGGATTGTCCCCCTGGACTTGGCACTGGGGAGGCTGGATCTAAATCCTGGGTTCGGTTTTGAGTCCCTCACTCCAAGAAGGACATTGAGGGGCTGGAGCATGTCCAGAGAAGGGCAGTAAAGCTGGTGAAGGGCCTAGAGCTCGAGTCTTGTGAGGAGCAGCTGAGGGACCTGGGGTTGTTCAGCCTGTACAAAGGGAGGCTCAGGGAAGACCTTCATCTCAACAATTCCCAGAAAGGAGGTTGAAGCCTGGTGTGGTTGGTTTCCCAAGGAATAAGCAATAGAACAAGAGGAAATAGCCTAAAGTTGCACAAGGAGAGGTTTAGGTTGGACATGAGGGACAATTTCTTCCCTGAAAGGGTTTTCAAGGCCTGTGCCAGGCTTCCCAGGGCACTGATGGAGTCCCCATCCTTGGAGGGATTTCAAAGTTGTGTAGATGTGGTGCTGAGGGCCATGGTTTAGTGGTGCTCTGGCAGTGCTGGATTAACGGTTGGACTTGATCTTAAAGGTTTCTTCCAACCAAAATAATTCTATGATAGGCATGTTTAGCAAAGGCTTTGAATTACTGCAAGGCTCAACTAAGCCTTTGCCTAAAAGCTTTGTGCAAGAAAGGAGCGGTAGCTGATGGTCCATACCTGTGAGCCTTAGGAACAAGCGTCTCTAAATATTTTCATAGGATGCTTCTGCCGCTATGAAGTCAAAGAGAAAAGTCAAGCCAAGATGGGTAAGACAGAGTAGGACAACTGTTGTCATTGATTAATAGCATCATCCCTCCCCCGGAAGGTATCAGGATGCTGTATGATCTGTACACAGTCCACTCCCCATGGCAGAGGCTTTCTATAAGCTTTCCAAACATACCAGGGCGAGGTGATGCTTCCAGACACAGTATTTTCTCACATGGCGTCTTTCCACAATCCACTGAAAGCTGCTAAGGGAATTTTGGAAGCTGTTTTCCAGCCATGATTCACTTGGCCAACTCTGCACTTGCCTTTAATTTTAATAATTTGGCGACATCCATTTATTTAATGTTTTGCAATGCAAGGTCTGCATTTGCTCAGAGAAAATGAGAGTTGAAGGATGGTAAAATGCCTTCATAAATTGCAAGTTAAATTAAGAAATTGGTGCTTTTAAAGCACTGAGAGCTCTTCACTCTCTGTGGTGGTGTGACTTACAGCATTGCGAGTTGTGGCACCGGTTGGAGGCATGGAAGATTGAGGAGGTACATGGCGTGGGATGGATTGTTTTGTGTGTGTTTCTGGCTTTTCTAAGCCTGCTTTTGTCTGGAGTTGGAATGTAATAGTAGATTAATCATAGAATCCTAGAATGGTTTGGGTTGGAAGGAACCATTAAAGGTCGTCTATTCCAGTCCCCTGCAGTGAGCAGGGACATCTGCAACTAGAACAGGTTGTTCAGAACCTTTCTTTATAGAGGTAACAGTTCTGAGGGAACTGGGGTTGTTTAGCCTGGAGAAAAGGAGGCTCAGGGAAGACCTTCTTGCCTTTGACAACTCCCTGAAAGGAGGTTGTGGAGAGGATGGTGCTACTCTCTTCTCTCAAGGAACAAGCGACAGAACAAGAGGAAACAGCCTCAAGTTGCACCAGGGGAGGATTAGTTTGAATATTAGATAAATTTATTCCCTGAAATGATTGTCTAGCCCTGGCCCAGGCTGCCCAGGGCAGTGGTAGAGTGTCCATCCCAGGACCTGTTTAAAAGTCATGTAGATGTGGTGCTGAGGAACATGATTTAGCAGTGGACTTGGTAGAGTTAGGTTAATGGCTGAACTTGATGATCTTGAAGGTCTTTTCCAATCTAAACCATTCTATGATTCTATGATAGCAGAGGTGCTCCAGCTCTCTTACAATTTTTCTAGCCCTTGCTGGTTTATGTTTATCCCATATTACTCCCAGTTTTGGAAAATTTCTTCAGTTGACCATTTTGCATTAGTATGTAAGCAGGTTCTGGAAATTTTCTCTTATATTTCACCACATCTGTTTTATTTCATGACACTGTCTGTAGTGGAGAGTCACATCATGCAATAGATGCAATATTTAATTTAATTTATTTTAATTTTTTAAATTTATTTTCGAATTACTAATGGTAGTAGCAGCTTGATCTTGGCTGGGACATACATCAAATTACTTTTTTTAAATTTTTTTTTTTTTTAAATGTGAGCTGTTTTGCTTTGTTCCCCATTGTCCTAGGATGAGGTTCAAGATCAGGTGCTGTAGTAGGTAACAAGCATATTTTCAGGGGTTGCTTGGACACTACCAATATTCACAGATAAGTGCTCTGCAGAGCAGTCCAGCTCTTATCAACATGGTGCCATTTTGCACAGGTGACCAACAAAGCCTCTGTCATGTCCTGGTCCCTGGTGGCACCTCTGAGCAGTGTTTCATTGCAGGGCAGTGCTGGGTAGGATGGAGCTTCTGGGCCATGGAAAGCCTGGCTCAGTCTTGAGATGCTCATGTCTTTGAGTCTTTGTGGCATTTCTACACCACCCTAGCACTTGCATACGTACCTCTAGATACTCCTTGTCAAGCTGCAAAGGAATTTTGATTTATAATAAATATGTTGTAAGACTTACTGTTATTTAAAGATGTTCTAGTCCTCACCTTCATCAAAGCAACAAATAAAGCCTCCTGTGAGTACTGCCTAGGAAAGCAAAAGTTTCTAATGACCCTAGTTCCACTTCTTATATCAGTTCCTATAATTACCAACTTCCATTAATGCAAACATCCTTAAAGCCAAAGGATCTGGACTTGGCAGTGTGAGGTTTACGGTTTGACTTGATGATCTTAAAGGTCTTTTCCAACCTAAATGATTCTATGATTCTATCTGTGCCTTCACATGTACCAACTTCTCTTTCCCTGCCTGATGCAGCATCTCCATAGCTGTCATGACACAATACTGCAGTGTCCTGTCCAAATCACCCAACAGAACTGCAGCCTAAAGGCCATCTGTGAAAACTGAAAGCTGAGATTTATTTTTAACTCAGTAGACTGAGACAGTGTCTCGTCCCTCTTGCTGGGAGTTGTTCTTGCTGGGTGTTCAGTGGACTTTGGGTTTGGTCCATGAACTTTTGGTTTAGTGATAACCCGAAATATTTCATGCATCGCAGACTATGAATGAATGCAACGATGTCAGCAAAACCCCTTGTGCCAATGCAAACAGTGCTAAGGAGTTTTACTGTTCCCATTGCTAGTGCATGAACCTTGCTCCTCTTCACTTGATGTATGTCCCCATGTATTAAGAGAGGCTGAAAGAAATTAGGGGCAGGCAAACAGGAATCCCAGAATGCAATGCCTCTCCAAAGACAAAAAATAGGACTGATAAAGGGTACTTGTACCTTCAGACTTCCATAGCGCTGAAAGGAGCTTCGTGATGGTTGAACTGCTGCGAGTTTGTGTTTGCTTCCCAGAGCATTTAAAAGCACAGAATCCCAGTATTGTAGGGGTTGGAAGGGACCTCTGGAGATCATCTCGTCCAACCCTCTCTGTTCCGTCAGGGTCACTCAGAGCAGGTTGCTCAGGATCACATTGTCCAGGTGGGTTTGGAATCTCTCCAGAGAAGGAGACTCCACGGCCTCTCTGGACAGTGTGATCCATGCTCTGGCACTCTCACAGGAAATAAATCTTTCTTCCTGTTCAGATGGAACCTCCTGGGTTCCAGTTTGTGCCTGTTGCCTCTTCTCCTCTTGCTGGGCACTACTGAAAAGAGTTTGGCCCCATCCTCTTGACCCCTACCCTTTAGGTATTGATGACCATTGATCAGATCCCCTCTCAGTCTTTTCATCTCCAACTAAACAGCCCCAGGTCTCTCAGCCTTTCCTTTTAAGAGAGATGTTCCAGTCACTGAAGCATCTTTGTAGCCTCCACTGGACTCTCTCCAGTAGCAACTTGTCTCTCTAATGCATTTGCATCATTCCACTCCAAAACAGCACTGAATTTGCTGGGCAGCCTTGGCTGGATGTACTGCCACGTGGGATCCTCCTCAGGGTCCAACAGGAATATGAACACCACCACACTCCCGTTTGGAAGAAATTACTTAATTGGTGGTGCATTCATTTCCAAGGTCAGTGAGAATGGTAAGTGTGCTGGCAAACAGGTGTCCGCTGTGAATTTGGCTCTTCTGCTCTTTCTTTTCTCTGGTATGAAAAATGATTCAGCCAGCTTTGAAGTACCCAGTCTTGTTAGCATGGGTCAGATGTTTAAACATTAGGATGTTATATGGGCTAATTAAATCAAGGCATCTGGCGTGCATATCATTCTGCAGATAGGTTTCCATGGAAAACAGTTCCTATGCCATGAATGTCATTAGATTCGATTACAAATCAGATGGATCTTGTATCCTTCCAGAGATCACGTCTCTTTAAAATGAGGTTCAGGCTACTAGGTGGAGCTGGCTAAACAGTCCTGGCTGCTTGGGTGCCTGTTTGGACCCTGAGCAGCTGGCATGTCAAGTCTACAGCCCCACTCATCACTGCAGCATCTGCTGCTTGCAAGAGGATATTCTTGATGTTTCTGTCCAGATGCCTATAGGTGTGTGTTGGTGCATCAGCATTTTCTTTTCAAAGTGTTTAAAGCTGCCTTTTTGCCTTCTCTGTAGACAGCAACAAGAAAAGGGAGAGAGCAATGAGCTCTTGGGTGGGACATGACTCAGGCATGTGCAGTGCTCAGGTCCCCTGAGTCAGTATGAACCTGGGAGCTCCCAGACCCATTTTCTTAGTGACTCAGGTTTTTTTCCTTCATGTCACTTCCCCCCTCTCTGCCCAGACTTCTCCAAGTCCAAACTGGGTTGCTGTGGGCAACTGCCATGTGTGCTTTGTGTGATTCACCACCAGCAGGAATATGTGATGCCGGGGTGCGGGAAGTCCCAGACCAGCGATTCATTTCCCTGCAACCACCGAGCACTGACGTTGGTTTATCCCCACTGGGGGCAGGGAGAAAGGTTTTTTCATCAAACTGCCCCAAATGTTGAAGTCCCCACGTGTTTCAGCTGTTACTCACATTCTCTTAAAACAGAAATAGCCCCTGAAAGGATGGGTCAGAGCCTCCCTTAGTGCAAGTTGACATAGTCTATTGGAGAAGAAAAATCAACTTCTACCAGAAGATTTTAATTAGTTCAAGAATTTAAAAGTGCAACAGAGAATTGGGCTCAGGCAAACACTGTTTTATTTTGATATCTGGGACAGTACTGCACCTTTCGCTCTTCTGTTTTGCTCCCCTTTCCACCTTCATATTTGACAAGGAGCTGTCAATCATGGGCCCCCCAAGCCCACAGTACTTGGAATTATTATGGACAGCATGTTTTCAAGCAATACTGAAAGTCCCCCTGTGCAACACAACACCACTGGGTTTTTTAGGGTCTCTGGACAGATGGGAGCCATGCAGCATTTGCTTTTTGGGTATCTTGTGACTTGTGGGACTTTCATCAGGCTGCAATTCATCAGGAGCTGGTCTCCTCACGGTGCTGCCAAGATCCAGGAGTTAATTCTTATTCCATGAGAAGGCCGGAGCTTGCATCCAGCCAGTTCCCTAGGGTACAGAGAAAGAAAGTCTCTGAGAAATAAACACAGACACAAACACCAGACTTGGCACGTGGCTTCTCAGGCAATGGGAATATCTTCTAGATTCCCAAAGAGGTAATTGGACTGCAAAGAAACTTCCCTGCTCTGCCCTTTGGCTCCTGGGGAGGGTCTGTGTGCCAAAATGCTTTGTGGTCCCTTGAGCTGTGTCTGGGCTGGACCCTGCACTTCTGCCCAATTCATCCCACCCCAGTGCTCTCCTGCACACTTGCTGGACTCCTCATCTAACCTATTCCCAGGAAGGTGCATTCAACCTCCTCCCCAGTAAATCCACCCTCTTCTCATGCATTTTATCCCAATTCTTGGTGTTCCGCATGAGAAAGCTTCCTTAAATCCCCCTTACATCATCTTACACCTACTGAGGTTGTCCTCTTTGCGGGGTCTTTCCCATAGCTGTGGTGGGATCTGGTTCTCACCTGCAGGTACCGCTGTATGAGACAATGACTCTTTTCTCCTGTGCCTTCATTTACACTTTAGCATTGCTCCACACCTTTCTTGAAATGCAAGTTCCAGCCCCAGCTCTTCCCTGCACTGAATAATACGTCAGAGCCTGGATGATTTCCCCCACAATGACATTACTCTGCAAGGTAATCATGCCAACATTTTTCAGGCTTTCAGAAATCACAGGGAATACAGAAAAATCCACACTTCACAAACTTTGTCTTACTGAGCTGTTGCATTTCACCACCACTTCCTTCCTTTTGGTTCCCGCAGTGTTGCAATTACTTTGCAAATTTTAAAATTCTTGCCAAATTTTTCTCCTTGATCATGTGAGAGAGGAACTTTGCTACTTACCAACCCTGAATTGCAGCACTTTAGCAGGTGGAACCCAGCGAGGCTCAGTCATTCCGTATGTTGCTACAGGCAGCATCCTTTGCATGTGGTGGGCTGGGTGGTCTGATAACAACCCCTTAGAGGAAAGCAAGAATAGCTGCTCAGTGCGGGCAGCCAGATTTCAGGTTGATAGTGAGTTTATTCTGATCTTCTCCTCTGTCTCACACGAAATAATACAGGATTACTATTTCTCTGTAATTGTGTGGTTTCCCTTTAGTTTAGTATTGACAAAGCTCATTTCAAAACCCAATTCCAAGTGTAAATGGAAGCCTGTCCAAAGGCAAGCAAAATGGATTTTTAAGTGGGAATAAAAAGGATTTAACGATGCAGAGTCTAATAAATATTCACTTTGGGAGAAAAATGGCTGCTTTGCAGCTTGGGCTGGAGACTTTTTTAAAAAAAATGCATCATTCACCAGAAGTGAGGGGCAGTTTATTTCTCATGAATCCTTTTTCTGGCAGGAACACTTTTACTCAGGACCGTCTCTGGTTCCTCGAAGCTCATCCATGCTTCATGCCAAGGAAGGAAAGCTACACCTGATGGTTTTTGAATTACAAATGGGAAATCCATACTATTTGGAATAAACAGACTGGCCATTAGATGGTCTGTTTGGTTACTATTTGGTTACAAGTGCATAAGGAACTGCTCTAGTGGAAAAAAAATAGAAGCAGCAGTAACAGTCAATCATCACTTTTTTTTTTTTTTCCCCTGCCTGGAAAACTTGGGAGTTTTATGACCTACGAACCACAAATTAGAATTGCAGGCAACAGATAAACTTCATTATAAATCCAGATAATGCCAAGGCCTGTTGGCTAATTCAAGGAGACAACTGACAAAATGTCCTTTTGGCAGTTATTGCCCGAACAGAACCTTCCCAATCACCCAGGATCATCAGGTGGGTCCAGACCCTTTCAGAAGGACAGAGCATCCCTGGTACAACAGCCACTGCTGCTGTTCTGGGGACCACCCCTCCAGGCAAGGGTCCCCTGGGTAGGGAAAAATGAGGAAGCTGCTGCTTGCTGCTCCCAGGGTCAGCATCTGCCATCCCAGTATGCCTTGAAGGAATCTTCCAGGATTTCTCACAACTTCCATTTTCTTCAAGAAGTCCCAAACCTGTCCTGTACCTTAGGAAAGCAGATGGTTTGGTCAGGCAGGAAGACCTGAGCCAGCCTGTCTTCAGAAAATTAATCTCTTGTGCTTGTTTGTCTTTCCTGATAGAAAGTTTTCTCTAATTTCTGATCCAAAGTCAGTGGGCTGTAGTTTAAGATGGTGCTCTGCTCTTCACCATGCCACGTTGCAGTGCAAGGACACAACCCTCCCCAAGTGCCTTGTGTGCAGGGGCCGGGATAAGGTCGCTGAATGGAAAAAGTGTTTCAGCTGTCCTGGATTGGATTCAATTGTTCAAAGATGTTGCCACTTTAGGACTGGTGAGTTAAGCAGCCAAGTCTCCCACTGCTGCTCCAGAAGGATATGGAACCTCTGGCACATCTGCCAGTGCCACTGCCCTAAGTAACCCAGAGGAGCTCTATGCACGAAGCTCCCATGTTTACGAAGGAATCCAAAAGGTCTGAGGTTGCCTTGGATGTTTCAATGCCTAACCATGGTGTTTGTTCACAACTTGGGTGGCTTCCAACAGGAAACAGGAATGGCCTTGAGTGGTAGAGCAGTAGCTGCTCTTCCGGGAGCCAAGATGGTGTTAGGAAGTGCCATACCACCATTAGACATGCCTGGGACATTGTATCTGGGAACTTGTGAGGTCTTGTTCTGATCCAGTCCAAGGCCACTATCTGAGGAGCACAGGCCACAGTTTAGACTTTTGGATTCCTGCTTAGACAGGTATTTTCAGAAGTATTTAAATGTCATGAGTGTCAGGGGCATATAGGTTCCTAAATCACTGATGGACAGCAGGAAAACCTGTACCTCCTAAGCCAACAGGACTATTGTCTGAGCTGGTACATTTTGTTATTGAAGATGTCAGCTGGGAGAGTTGGGGCTGTTCATCCTGGAGAAGAGAAAGCTCTGGGAAGACACTATTGTGGCCTTCTAGTATCTGAAAGGGCCTACAAGAAACCTGGGGAGGGACATTTTTGCAAGGGTTTGTAGTGACAGAATGAGTAATGGGTTCAAACTGTAAGAGGGGAGCTTTAGATTAGAAATGAGGAAGAAGTTCTTCACTGTGAGGGTGGTGAGACACTGGCACAGGTTGCCCAGGGAAGCTGTGGATGCTCCATCACTGGATGCATTCAAGACCAGGTTGGATGGGGCTTTGAGCAACCTGGTCTAGTGGGAGGTGTCCCTGCCCATATCAGGGGGGTTGGAACTAGATGATCTTTAAGGTCCCTTCCAACCCAAACCATTCTGTGATTCAATGATTCTGTGTTTGATGTGTGGAGTCCTCCAGGCTTGTCTTTGCCACTTGAGCAGAGAACTTGAGATCTCCCAGACGGGAAGAAGTACTCAGTTTATACTTGTTAACAAAGATAAGCTTTTTCTTTTACACATGCAGTTGTTCTCAGTAACCAGAGGAGACATGCAAGGCAGCATGACACCTTCTCCTAGCTCGACAGCCTTCAGAGTAGTTTTCCTTGAATATTCACAAGGATGCCCAGGAAGCATTAGAGGATGCTTGAGACCTTGCATCCTGACTTGGGCTTGTCAAGGCACAAGTTTCGCTGGTTGCAGGCACACTTGGACTCCTGATTTCTTCAAATCTCTTTCAGATTGAAGGCAGAATTTCAAAGCAGTGCAAGAGCCATTTCAGACCATCCCATAATCAGTCTTAAAATTATGTATGTAGAAAATAAGAAGGAAATGTGCTTTTTTCCTTGCTCTCCGTGCCAATGACAAAGATGGAGTAGAGTTTACAGGGAAATGGATTTCATAACCATTGAGAATATCCTTTTTTTTTTTTTTTTTTTTTTTTTATAGAGGCATTACTTGCCAAGCACCAGGTTTTGAAAGACAGGTTTTGGGGGGAAGCCCATGGAAGGCCTATAGTCATGAGACTCTGGTTTTACTTGTTGACTGGGGAGCTAATGGGGGGGCAGTGTGTCAGTTATAGACTTCTCTTTTTTTTTCTTCCCATTAACCATCACCATTAGCAATTGCACTCCAACAAACAAACAAACAAACAAACACATTTAAATACCAGAGCTTTTTCTGTCCCTTCAACCATGAATAATTACAAAATAATCACCAAAGTCTGGTTTCATTCAGCAAATGTTTCCAGGTTTTGTTTTATTTTTAAATAATTCTGGGTTCCAGCAGTCCCACCCCTCCACCCCTTGCTTATATATTTTTGGATGCAATTTCAGCTGGTCATGTTTACTGATGCCTGGCACAGCATGTGAGCTTCTTTAATGCATTTCATCTTTACAGCAAACCTTTTCCCTGCCTTCGTTAATAGCCTGAGCATGCAACTTTGCCAAGTGTATGTGTCCCCAAACTACAACCTGCTGCAGAAGTGGCAACATTGACTGGCAAGGTAAGTTGTCTCCCAGTTGAAGTCCAGGCAGGATCTACACAGGCCCTGAAAAAAGGATCCTTTAGTTGGGTTAATTGCATGTGGTTTAAACCATGTTGAAGCTCAGTTCCAAGTTCAGTGTTAGATTTATGGGCCAGGTTTCTCAGCCTTTCCTCATAAGAAAGATATTCTAGTCCCTTCATCATCCTTGTTGCTCTTCATTGGACTTTCTCTAGTATTTCCCTGTCCCTCGTGAATGGTGGAGCCCAGAACTGGACACAGTATTCCAGATGTGGCCTCACTACAGCAGAGTAGAGGGGAAGGAGACCATCCCTCACCTGCTGTCCACACTCTTCTTTACGTACCCTAGGATACTACTGGGCTTCTTGTCCACAAGGGCACATTGCTGTCCCAGAGATAACCTATCATCCAGGAAGACTACAGCATCCTTCTTCATGGAGCTGCTTTCCAGCAGGTCAACCCCTAACCCATACTGGTGCATGGTGGTGTCCCTCCCCAGGTGTAGTACTCTACACTTATCCTTGTTGAACTTCATTTTATTCACCTTTGCTCAGCCCTCCAGTCTGTCCAGATCTAGATGCTGGATGGCAGCACAAGCCTTCGGGTGTATCTGTACCCCTTCTCCCAGATTCGTATCATCATCAAACATGCTGAGGGCACACTCTGGCCCTTCATCCTGGTCACTAAGGAAGATGTTGAATAAGACTGGACCCAGTACTGACCCCTGAGGAATGCCACTAGCTACTGGTCACCAACTGGGCTCTGTGCCACTGACCACAACCCTCTGAGCTCTGTAGTTCAACCAGTTCTCAACCCATCTCACTGTCCACTCTTCTTACCCACACTTCCTGAGCTTACCCATGAGGATATTATGGGAGACAGCATCAAAAGCCTTGCTGAAGTCAAGATAGACAACATCCACTGTTGTCCCTTCATCTACCCATTCACCCAGTCACACCGTTGTAGAAGGCTATCAGATTAGTCAAACATGGCTTCCCTTTGGTAAAGCCATGCTGGCTACTCTTGATAACCTTCTTTTCTTCCATGTGCTTAGAGATGAACTACAGAAATAGCTGCTTCATCACCTTTCTGGGGAGAGAGGTGAGGCTGACCAGTCTGTAATTTCCAGCATCTTCCTTCTTGCCCTTTTTGAAGACTGGAGTGACATTGTCTTTCCTTCAGTCCTCAGGAACCTGTCCCATTGTCCATGATCTTTCAAAAATGATGAAGAGTGGTAGAGCAAGAATATCTGTGCTCCCTTAGCACTCATGGCTGCATCCAATTGAGGCCTGTGGATTTGTGTGTGTTCAGTTTACCCAAGTGATTTCTAACCCAATCCTCATCGACCAGTGGAGAGACTCCTTTCCTCCTTCCTTCCTCCCCACTCTTACTTCCAGGGTCTGGGATTCCTGAGGGCTGGTTATGGCAGTGAAGACTGAAGCAAAGATGGCATTCAGTAACACCACTTTCTCTGCATTCTGTCACCAGAGCTTCCACCTCATTCAGTAGTGAGCCCACATTTTCCCTATTCTTCCTTTTACCATTGATGTATTTGAAGAAGGCCTTCTTGTTCTCTTTTAATTGCTCTGCCAGAGTTAATTCCAAGAGAACCTTGGCCTTCCTTGTTGCATCCCTACACACCCTGACATTGCTCCTATAATTCTCCCAAGGGATGAGTCCCTTTTTCCACATACTGTGAACTTCTTTTTTCCACATGAGTTTTTCCAGCAGCTCCTTTCTTATCTATGCTGCTCTTCTGACTCTACCTGACTTTTAACTCAAAGGAATGCACCTATCTTGAGCTTGGAGGAAACGATGTTTGAATATCAGCCAGCTCTCTTGGGCATCCCTACCTTCTAGACTCTTAGCCCAAGGGATTCCTCCAAGAAGGTCTTTGAGGAGGACAAAGGTACCCCCCCCACACCCCGAAGTCCAGGGTTGCAATCCTACTTATTTTCTTGCTTCTTCCTGGTATGATACTAAACTCTACCATGTCATGATAACTACCACCAAGGCTGGCCCCAACCTTCGTGTTCCCAACCAGGGGGTTCCCGGAGCAGTGAAAGCTTCTGTTTTACTGTTGGAAAACTCACTGGTGCCTTGACATATCAACATAATTCCTGGTTCAAGAAAGACAGAAGAGTTGACAAACTGTTATTTCATTGCCACCATTTTTATTGTGCTGTGCTGTGTTATTCTGTGGGGAAAAAACATAGAGGCAGATTCCTTGGGAAGGTTTTAGATAGACCCCCATCATCTACCTTCTCTAACATCACTCTTCACCTCCCTTTGCTCCCAGGGAAGCCTCTTTGGAATAACACTTATCACTTTGCTGGTTTGGTACTTTTCCATTTGGCAAATATCTCACTTTCCTATTTATCCTTTTTTTTAAATTATTTTAGGGTTTCCCAAAAGATGTTGTTTCCTAATTTTGGGGTTAAAATACACATAGGTGGGAGAAAAGGTGAATACACACACATTACATGCACTTTGTCTGAAACCAAGTGTTATGATTTTATTAGAATTACAGAATCATAGAATGGTTTGATTTGGAAAGGACCTTTAAAACTCATCTAGTTCAAACCCCCTGCAGGAAGCAGGGACATTTGCAACTAGAGGAGGTTGCTCAGAGCCCCATCCAACCTGACCTTGATATAATTAATTAATCTGTTGATATCATAGCAGCCAACCCTATCTCTTTATCTTCAGAAGTCTTCTGTCTCTAGTCTGCCTGTGTCTCTGCTCTCTAGGGGATGGTTGTGGTTGTCAACATGTGCAGTTTACTCTCACCCTGATCAGCTGTTGATTTCTCTAATGAGATCAGTCTTAGTAGAGCACACCAAGGGGTTTGGTTGTAGTTGACATGAAATGAGTATTGCGTTTGCCTTCAGAAATCTTTCTCTTTCCCTCCCTCTTCCTTTGTGCAGGTCCTTTCTCTCTTGGAGTCAGTTTTCTGGCCAGCTGCAGTCTAATGTTTACTCATCTGGGACACGTAACTTTCCTTTCTTTCTCTCTGCTGCACTTATGTGTTGTCTACATGGGCCAGCAGTGATGACCTCGCTGATCCATCCATATCAGTTTCTGAACTGAGGTATCTGCTGGCAGACCAGCACTGCAGTCAGAGTGAAAACAAGGATCCATGCAAATGTTTTCTCATGCAGAGGAGGGACTGAGCTGTCACTGTCCTGAGTGTGCATGATGTGGTTTGATCAACTTTCCAAGCTGATAATGTGGAGCCTGAGCACCAAGTGCAGCAAGGGCTTGAGGGTAGGAGGAACTTGTAGAATCATAGAGTATTTTAGAATGAAAGGGACCTTTAAAGCTCATCTAGTCCAACTCCCCCCACAGTGAGCAGGGACATCTGCTACTAGACCAGCTTTCTCTGAGCCCTGTCTGACCTCTCCTGGAATGGTACCAGGGAGGGGGCTTCTGCCATGTTTGTGGTAGGCCCCTTTAAGTACTGAAAAGCCACAGTAAGGTTTCCGCAGAGCCTTCTTTTCTTCAGGCACAGGGACCAAATTAAATAGACAGAAAGCCATGATTTTATAGCCATAATTTCACCTAAGCCTCCTGATTCTTGTGTGTTATTTGCAAACAGTATAAGAGGTGGATTTTGATATGTCACATTTTCTGTATTATGTAGCAGGATACTGAACTCTGTTCAATACCAGAGGAGGAAAGGGAGGAATCTGGAATATTTGTCAAACCCAGGAAACCTATTTCTTCTTCCAACTTTTTTTTTTTTCCTTCCCTTTCCTTGTTCTGGTAGGCACATCCCCTCCTCTTTTTTTCTTTGCTGGAGCCTTGGAACTTCTCTTGGTTCCTAGGACTCCAGAGGTGAATCCTTGTCTGGCCACAGTTGTGGGAATCTTCTTCAGATCAGGAGATTCCTTCTGTTCTAACACTGATATCCCACTGCAGCAGGCTGCCAGATCCCAACTTTTCAGGGAGAAAAGTAATATTTTAAGCCTTCTGAGGTTTTAGGGCTCCCACTGTGTCCTATCAAGAACATAGTATGGGGGACTTTCTGTTTTGTGGAAGAGAGAAAGTATTTATGACACAAGGCATACACACGGATGTATTTCAAGGTGCTTTCCAGAAATCAGACACCTTTGTTCTCCAAGTTTTTGTTTTCCGTGGATTTGCAGCAGTAGCAGAGCAGTGTGATGAGAAGGTGCTCCTGAAAGAGAGGAAGATTGAATTAAATGGCATCAATTTCTGCCCATAAAATCAGCCTATAGAAGAAGCAATATTGAATTAATGCTTCTGAGATTTGGGCACATCAGCTCCAAACTGGGCACTGGGTCTGGGATTTGTCCACAGTAACTGGACAAAAGGCAATGCCTGGACTCTGCTGACGCTCTTCTGTCAACAGTGGCGTAAATATTGACAACAGGATGGACATTAGGAAAAGCTTCTGCACTGAAAGGGTTGTCAAGGCCTGGACCAGGCTGCCCAGGGAAGTGGTGGAGGATGGAGGCCTCATTCCTGAAGGTGTTTAAAAAACATGTAGATGAGGTGCTGAGGGACATGGTTTGGTGGTGGGTTTGGCAGTGCTGGGTTAATGGTTGAACTTGGTGATCTTAAAGGTCTTTTCTAATCAAAACAAATCAATGATTCTATGATTTGTCCTGAGACAGCAGCCCCCAGTCCTGTATGCAAGAGGTGTCAGATGGGGTGACAAACTCTTCACTCCCATGACACAATGTCTGCCTCTGTCGTGCTTTTGCTAGACTGGGGTGTGATGGGGTGCTCTGGTTGCCTTTTTCAGCTGTAGAAAATATAAAGACTCCTGGTATATATGTTAAATTAAGATGTATCACTAATGGCTGCTTTAAAAATATAAAATCAACACTATGGATTAATGCTAGTGCCCCAGGTGGCTGTGATGCTGGATTTCCCAGCTCCCATTTTCCTTCCTTCTGATGCATTTCAAGTTTCTCAACTGTGCTTTTTGTAATCTCTTGCTCCTGGAAGGAAGGCAGCGCCCTGACCCCAGTGAGCTTCCAGTCAGCAACCAGCACTGCTGAGTCCACCAACCACTCTGAGCACCCTGGGTCAGGAACAATCAGCTGTCCTAACAGATGCACATGTGTGTTGAGACTGATGAAGGAAGACCCAACAAAACCGGAATGTTCCTTGGCTTCAGGGGCAGCATGGTGGCTCTCTGAACCTGCCCTTCTCCTTTGATCTTTGCTCTGCCTTCCTCTGCTGCTTCACTTCACCCTGCTTGTTTTCTTCCTCTTGTTTCCCTAGGTGGTTCTGGTGTCTGTTCAAGTGCCCATCTCCACCTCAGAATTACTGCCTTGGGCTTTCAAAGGCATCCATGAGCATGTTCTTCCTCCAGAATTAACTCAATTTTCACTGAGAGGATGTCCAGTTCTCCATTCAAATTATTCTCCCCCAGGCTGAGGGACTTGAGCCTACTCCAGGGGACATAGCTGGGATGCAGAGGCAGCAGGCAAATACCACTTCTATTTCATATATTTTCAGTTCTGTTTTCTCACCTATGTTTTACTCTTCCCTAAATGAGTCATGTCTCAGTCCAAGGATCCCTTCCTTTTCTGGGGTATTTCTATTTCCCATCCAAAAAGCAGCTCCCTTGAGAAAAAAAAAAAAAAAAAAAAAAAGGGACCCAGACACTTCCTTGCTTTAGTCAGGCATGCTGGAGCAGGATACACACAAACATCCATCCATCCTGTCTAATACACTTGTTTTAGTGGTGGTCTTGGCAGTATTAGGTTAATAGTTGAACTAGATGATCTTAAAGGATCCGACTGAAATGATTCTATGATTCTGTGATTCTAGTTTAGATCTATTCAAACTGAGATCCAGTCTGGACATCTGTCATATTATCCAACAGTAGGTTAAAAAAATAAACTCTGGTGGCTCTGTGGGAGGGATGACTAGACTGATGGACAGAGGCCAGTGGGATGAAGTTCAACAAGGCCAAGTGCCAGGTCCTGCACTTGGGTCACAACAACCCTCTGCAATGTTCCACACGTGGGGCAGAGTGGCTGGAAACTGCCTAGTGGAAAAGGACTTGGGGGTGTTGGTCAACAGCCAGCTGAAGATGAGCCAGCATGTGCCCAGGTGGCCAAGAAGGCCACCAGCATGCTGGCTTGGATCAGCATTGATGTGGCCAGCAGGACTAGAGCAGGGATCATCCCCCTATACTGGCCACTGGGGGTGCCACATCTCAAATCCTGGGTTCAGTTTTGAGCCCCTCACTCCAAGAAGGACATTTAGGGGCTGGAGCATGTCCAGAGAAGGGCAATGAAGCTGGTGAAGGGTCTAGAGCACAAGTTTTGTGAGGAGCAGCTGACGGACATGGGGCTGTTCATCCTGGAGAAAAGGAGGCTCAGAGGAGACCTTCTCACTCTCAACAACTCCCTGACAGGAGGTTGAAGCCTGGTGGGCTTGGTCTCTTCTCCCAAGGAACAAGTGACAGGACAAGAGGATATGGCCTCCAGCCGTGCCAGGGGAGGTTTGGGTTGGACATGAGGAAAAATGTCTCCCCTGAAATGGTCAGTATACTTTTCTCTTGCTCTGTCTCCTGGTTGGGTCTTCTAAACATCTCCAGCCCTGTGCCTCACTCTATCTCCTGCTGGTCCTTGCTGGACCCTTGTCTGGGTTCTGGTATGGTCCATCCCTTTGCCCTGTCTAGGATTGCTGGTGGACCCTGGGTCAGCACCTTTCTCTGCACCACTGCTGCAGATGCCGTGGGAGGGCATGCTGTTGGTGTGGGACCCGCCTGCACCTCAGTCCTCCCCTTGTTTCCTGTCAAGGGAGAGGACCCTTCTTGCAACTTGTTAACAGCCTGTAGCAGTCGAAGATGCTACAACAGGCTCTGCTGGGCTAAAATGTGGCTTAATTCCAATGCTGATGTTTTTAATGTAGCTTTAAAAACAGAAAATATGACATTTTTAAAACCTCACATTGTAAGACATTGAGGGTTTTTGTTTGTTTGTTTGGTTTTTTTTTTTTTTTTTTTTTTTTTTTTTTTTCTTTTTTTCTAAAAAAACTTTTTTTTTTTTTTATTTTTTTCTTTTTTTTTTATATATTTTTTTTTTTTTTTT